>UXGD01003641.1:0-19623 GCA_900474315.1 Torymus auratus
CGCTCATTATATATTATATCGGCTAGGTGCTGCCGCTGTATAATAAAAGAGTTATACATATACGCGGAAAGAAAAAAACCAGTAAAAATTACCAAACTGTTAAGTAACCCTGAGGCAGACTTGAAAATCCAAAATTTTTGGTAATTTTTATTAAAAATTTTGTAAAATTTAAAAAAATTTTAGTAAATATTTACTAAAAGTTTGGTAATTTTTACTGGTTTTCACCTTTCCGTCAATGTATATTAACAATTATCGATAAAAGCGCAGGGATGGAAGTTAGCCTCTAAAGGAACAACTCGTATATAGTCATATACTATAGTTCTACAATCGTGTATACGCTAACTACACGGCGCTTACTCTCGCGCGCTATATATACAGACGCGTTCGACTGGCTGCTCGATATGCACACCGGGAGTACATAGACGTAAGTTAAGTATCGTGTGTGATGTACACCGGAAACTCGATCCGCGCGGCCCCGGCAGTTCTGGAGAGCAATTACGCCCGACGACTGAAGCCGCTATAATCATGGGGGGATCTGGTGACGGCGCGCTCCTCCTCCACCACACATCGATCGAAATTCTCCCTAGAAATTCGACTTTGACGCGGACATCTCTATATAGATCAGTACAACTTTGCCGTCAGCGGCGGCGGGCGAACTCTATACTCCCGGCCGATTTAGCGGAAACTCGATTCTGTGCGGTGTGTGTGCGAGTGTGTTACTCGTTGATGACAGTGATTTAATTGCATAGATAATCACGCGCGAGAGTGAGGGATCGCGATGTATACAGGGCTGTCGTAATTGGAAGTAGTTAAATTAGATCTATATAAAGCGCAGCGGTGGTAGCAACGTGGTTCAGTATCAATCGTACCGGTGTGTTATACGTTATGGTGTAACGTCTTTGAGGTATAATGTGGCGATAATGAACGTGGAGAGAGATGATGGGTTCAGGCGTTACGAGGTATTAATAAGAGGAGAGAATAGGTAGCGTGGGAGGGTTTCTGACGACTACTTTTTTCCAATTATAGATGCGTTTATACAACCGTTGTCTACGAAGTAATACAAACTTAATTAACTTTATTGCGATAAATGAAAATAGTGCAAAACAAGCTTCTGACGTATATAGCGATGCTTTCGAGGATATGGATATCCTTCTCGCTTGCATCATACGCTGCACGGGTGGGCGCAAGTTCGGAGTTTGAAATATCCAGATTTGTTCTGTTTGCGCAGAGCCAATCGGATCCGGCTGCTTTGGCAAACATGTAACTCCAGGGGAAAATTGGACGGTCAGCTTCTGACGGAACCTAAATAAATTAAGTTTCCTAGCGAGCTCTCGCTTGCGCGGTGGCTTATATATACAACAAATATGATTACACCAAAGAAACTGCGCGCACAGTATTTGCGAACTTTCACTCTCTCTCTGCTCCGGTAAATAAAATATATATTATAAAAAAGTGCGCGTTCGACAACTCGATCTCTTCGGTTATACTTTTAAAATATGAAACCATTCGACGCGACACGTTCTTACTTTCGAATGGACCCTATAACACGCCGTGGCGATTCATCGGAAGAAAAGTGCAATCATGCAGATATCACCAAGCGAGAGATAGCAAAATCGGCGAAGATGGAGAACCGAGTGAACTGCGTATATATATAGCGTCGTCGTAGATTCCCGGATAAGGGAGGAGGGAGGACAACGTTTTCCGCAGCGGTGCGAAAATCCATATCCGGAAATTCAGCTCTCGCTCGGGTGCTTGGGAAAACGGCAGCGTCGAATATTGGACTACGCGCGGAGGTAGAGAGATATCGGATTAGCCGCGGCGGCTAATCGAATATTAAATCGCTGCAGCCCCGCGCGTTGAATTAGTAACGAGAGGGACGAGCTCTAGCGTACGCGCTATACAGTTTTACCGGGCCACTGCGCGAGCAGTATATATATGCACGAGAGCGATTGCCCAGATAGCGAGAGCTGGAACTACTATTGAATTCTCGCGGAGAGCTGACGAATAGAGCTCTGACCAGCTTTTTTACTTTTTCCCATTAAACAATGGGGTTAACGATACTGGACGCCTCCTCCCCCTATTTTTCTCGGTGCGCATATAGATACCCGCGGCGATGAATATCGTTCTTTTTTTCGGCGGAGCTTTTTTAATTTGAAATCTGCTACGGGCAGTGTTTCCTCCTACGCCGTCGTGTGAGATATGAGAATGCGGCGCGCGCTGGGCTTTTTTTTTGCGTCCGCTCGGTCTTTGTTAGAATGTTCATTATAGCTGACAGGTTTTGAATTTTTCTAATGTACATACTGCGTGCGCGTTCATATTGGCTAACGCAAGTGTGGGCCAAGTGTTTTTTTTTCTGCGGAATATTTGATGTATGATTGGAACCGTGACTAGATTTTCATTTTTATTAAAGTTTGTAATAGAGTAACGTAAATAGAAACGAGATTGGAAATAAATGTTTATTTACGTGTGAGTGTTTACTTGCGTTGGAATATACCATTTCTATTATAAAACATAGCTGCTCTAGATATAAAATAAAAAAGTATGTATAGATTATAGGTTCGGGCGATGTTGTCAACAACTGAATGGATATTTTCTATTCGCTTATTTATCTTTTCGCATAGACTATAGTATGAAAAATACGCCAAATTCATTTTGTTTTAATCAAGGAAAGACTGCTTATTTTTAACAAATTAATAAATAACGATGAAAAACAACGGGTTCACGGAAATATTACGGATTAATTTTTTCCCTGGAATATCGTATTTTTCCTCGAGCTCGCACTTAAACATTTGCACTTCTTTTTAATGCGACGGTGCTTTTTCAAGTTGCCCATGACGACGACGGCGGCGGCGGCTGCTGTTGTCGAAAGCGCTATAAGCAGTCATAATTCTTGTCAGCGCGAAGAAGCTGCGAGAATTTTCTAAATAAGAAAGTACGCCGCAAACCCTTGAAATCAATTTCAATCCTCTCATTTTCTCATTATTTTTTCCTTCGTTGCTCCTTTACTTCACGCGATTTCCTGTCTGCACTGGGACCTAACGAAGTCTTTTCCACTTTACTTCATTCTCCGTTACTTCGAGACTTCGCTACATGCCTATTTAATCCTGTTTTTCTTGACTATTTACTTTTTCCGAAGGTATAAGGTGATATTACAGAGCGGCAAAATTGACAATTATTCTTTATTTAGATAAAATTTTTATTTGTGTTTTTAGTAAAAATAATAATATCCTGCTATTTCTTTTTGGACATATAATACACGGAGAAAAATTTCTTTGTAAACTTTACTTTTTCTTTATAAGAAAATTTATTATTTTTATAGCAGTGCTGGGAGACACTCGAAATGTGAAATTTTTACTGTTTTAAATAATACTTTTTAAGATTTTCACATATATTTGCTACATAACAATCATAAGAATTACTATTTAAAAAAGTAAAAATCCCACATGTCGAGTGTATATCATCCTAGCGCTACTATAAAAACAATAAATTTTCTTATAAAGAAAAAGTAAAGTTTACGAAGAAATTTTTCTCCGTGTATTATAGAAGAAGAAAAGAAATTGCAGGATATTATTATCTTGACTACAAAACACTAAAAACACAAATAAAAATTTAATTAAAATAAAGTAAAATTGTCAACATTTCTCCGTCAATGATTTAGATGACATGATTTAACTTCAACCCATTTCATAAAAATTCATTTATATATATGGCTGATGCTATTTGTACGACAGAAATATAGTACATTAATCCAGAGTATAAGTTCCAAAACATCTCGCTGTGATGTTTGTTTTGTTTTGATATCTGACTAGAAAAATTATATCCCATTATATATGTATATACTTTGTGTACATAGATCTGTCGTACAAATAGCAGAGGCGTAAAAAAATCATAGATAATTTGGATCAATGAAAAATGCTGCATTTTTATTCTAGAATTTTTCGTTTCTGAAATATTTAAATAAGAAGTTTATTGACAGTTATCAATAATAAAAGAAAATTGTATAATAATCTAAAATTGTTAGTCATGTCAAAACTTGAAAACATCCTAAAAATTTAATTGTAACTGGTGTTAAGATATCTGCTAATTCAAATTCATTTAAAAATATGATAAAACCTTCAAAGTAGATTGCAAAAAGAATACTAGACAAATTTGCACTTGAACTTTTATTAACTCATCTCTGAAAACAAAAATGTTTACTCTTGACAATTTCATGTTATACATTGCGATCAAGAATCTACTCACTACTAAGCAAGAAATGAAAGTAATGATACGACGTAGTTCACTGCGCAAGCGCAGATATTTCATTAATTGCATTATGGGCGCGTAATTATTACATGTTACTTTTTCAAGAAGTAAGTAAGAAAATGAACGAATGAAAACTGAAAGAAAAAATATAATATATTTTTAACTAGTAGTTGTACCTGCCAGTGTCATTGCAAAATTAATTTCCGTTTGTCAATAAACCAAGTAGTTTAATTGTCGAATCACGCATTAAGTTCGCAATGTTTGCCACATCACGACGTACTTTTGGTATTAAAAATGCAGCGCTTAACGTTTCTAAGAAACTAAAGAGCATTAAGTTCATAGATCTATCATACCTGTATATCGGAACCATATACCGTCCAATACGTATCGCATTGGATATTGGCATAGTTTAAAACTTTCTAATAGTAAAAAATTCAATTGTAATACGTGAACAATATGAATTCTAAGTGGTTTGAGATAATAAAAAGTAATGTAGAATATGAACTTTTACCTTATCAATTTGTTCTCATAACATTTTGGGGAATATGGTGTCCAAGAAACTGGTCTCTGAGAAGATATAAAATTCATAAAATTTATTTTATTACTATTTTTACTTTAGATGTAATAATTTGCATAGAAATGTTTATTCATTTTATTTCTAGTATTGGTACTAAGCAGTTTAAGTTAACAAATTTATTTTTTGTAAGTGCTAACATGACCGGTGTTTATAAAGCAATAAAATTAATGCAAGGTCGAGAAGATTTACGATGTTTGATTGCAACTTATTTTAACTACAGTTGGATGAATCCGCAAGATTTAATTGAAGATGAATTTCACAGAAAAATCAGTTTACGAATAAGGTTTGTATGGTAAGATGCAAATAAATTTGTACGCAATAGTTGTACCTAACCTTTCTAGGTTATTTAGCTCTATTTACACTTCTATCTATTATTTCAAGCTATTTACAAGAACTCTTTTAGTAATTCGTATAAATCTAAGAAAAATACAACAAATCTAAGCAAATCTAATTTTTTTTCTTTTAAATCCTGTATGAAAAAATAATATTAATTTTTAATAAATTATTTTAGAAATATTTTAATAGCATACTCTGCATCAATGATAGGGATTGTTCTTTTGAAAGCCACTTCTCCACTTGTAGAAACTGGTGTAACTATAGCACTTCCTGTAGATGCGTCTTATCCTTATTCCATTGAAAGTACATTTTGGTTTTGGATAACATATTTTCATCAAGTAATCTTGGGTTCGTCAGCTGTTTGTGCACATATTGGTATCGATACACTATTTGTAGGATTATTATTAAAAACATCGCTGCAAATAGATGTACTCAAATACAGGCTGAGGAATGTAGAAAAACACTGTACAGAAAATTTAGGAAAATTTAAATCTCTCAAGGACATACAAAAAAACATCATTTTTCAATGTATAAACCACCATGAACGCATTTACAGGTAAGTATCCAAGAATATAAAATGAGAAAGCGTAAAATGTTACTGCACACATATATATCAAAATAAAAATCTCTTCAGATTTGGAGAAGATTTGAATAATCATTTTCAAGACATACTTATTATTCTAGTAATATCTTCAATACCAAATATTTGTATAAATGTGTATGCATTATCAGCCTATAATAATGAGATCAATTTAGAGTATATTGCTACTTTATTTTGTACAACGTCTGCATTTTTACAGTTTTTTATAGCATGCTGGTTTGGCAACGAAATATTTTTAAATGTATGTATTTTATTGGTACTTATTTAATTTTCAATACTTAATGATAGCGTGTTATAGTCATTACGACTAATGTAGAGCATACAGGTTAAAAATGCAGTATACGAAATGGACTGGACAAATTTTGACGTTTCCATTCAGAAACTTCTTATCATAATCATGGCTAGATCAGCGAAACCTATACAATTTTCTGTTGGTTATATTATTCCAATGAATCTTGATTCATTTATAAAGGTATAAATGATAAAAACAATGTACATAAACTAAAAGGATTACTAATTGCTTACAAACATTTACTTACAGATTGTTAAAACATCATATACAGTCTTTAATGTACTACAACAAACGTCAGGTTAATAATCACACAAACAATTGGTGATTTCATACAACAGAGAAAACATTGTTACATATGTATATATGTACATTACGCGATTTCAATATAAAGAGAAATATATTTTATTTTACTATTATAACGATTTTTAAATTTTATATTAATTTGTATATACCTCAAATGTACACCTCGACAACTCCACTCCATCAACAGTAACGTAACTTTACAGAAAAAAACAAACAAAAAATTTATCTTTAAACAAGAAATTAAAGAGAGTTCAATTTCTTTATTATTCTTCTTTAAATATTTACCAATGCAGATTATATCACGATTCTATTATCAAATTTATTATTTTTCAACTAAACTGATGAGATTAATTGAACAGAAAATAAGACAAAAATGGTAACATGCTGGGAAAAATATTAAAGTTCCATTTAAAATCTTATTTTTCGTTGTATTCTACAAAAAAATTTCTTTAATCACATTTTTTATGATGGAATATTAATTTGACATATGTGCTTAAAATTAATATAAAATAAATATATTTTGATCTTCAAAGCATTCAAATACATTAAAATAATAAGAGTAACAAAATGAGAGAATTTACTATGAAACCTTGTAAAAAATGTTTAGTCTTGTATCTTGTGCCAATCCTTTTGTTTCAGACTTCAACTAACATCTAGGGTTCGATAAGCACTAAGCAACAAAGAAAAAATATGAAGTACGAAACGCAGCAATGCGCAAACGCAGAAACTTCAGTAATTCAACAGTAGGAAGGTAATTATCGTTCATAATTCTTTAAGAAAGTGCGTAAGAAAATAACCTACGCACGGAAGTAAAACAATACATTTTTAAACTTTAAATCGCCAAAGCACTGCAAACTGTAGAATCGCTGCAAAATTTAACGGTGTGGTATTGACATTTTCTTTACTGCGGTAAAATTATTCTGATACCGTAGTGAAGAGAATGACAACCGTGCGCATTTCAGTTTATTATACTTTTTCCATACGGCTCAATATTGCTCTGGATGCGTGGCATCGCAAATATATAAGTTCAGTTGGATGAACATGCTCATTCGGAAAACATTAGAACATCGAGTTCTTCCTGTACCATTTCACATTCTAACATTAGTGGGAGTTTGGTGTCCGAAATACGTGGAACCAAAATTTAAACGAATCTACGCTGCATTTACATTTTTTGTACTTCTATCAGAAGTGCTACTTACTCTTGAAGTCATAATTAATTTTTTTATTATATTACGTACACAATACTTTGATTTAGATGTGTTTTTTATAATGATATCATTGATCAATGGTTTGTATAAAGGAATATACATTCTGCAAACTCGTCGGTGTATCGAAAATCTTTTGACGAGTGGATTCGAAGATCGATGGCGTATTCCCCGAGATGATTCCGAGCAGATGATATTAGCCGATTACTCAGTCGAAAGTTGGTGAGAAAAATGCTATTTATTAATGGATCTATTTTTTTTAAATATGCGTGAATTTTCTATGTGGTAAGTGTAAAATTTAAGTCAATTCGAGTATTACTGTAGGCGAATACATTTGATGTACGCATTGGCTTGCTTCGCTGGTGTATCAATAAGATTGATAGGCCCTATGATGAAGTCAAACGGAGAAATAGAATTCCCAGCACCGGCATGGTACCCTTACGATACCAGTAAACCTCTGAGTTTTTGGCTTTCCTACGTCCAACAAACATTTGTCGGCGGAGCCATTATCTCGATGCACATCGGTGCCGATACGATGTTATCCGGGTTTCTGTTGCAATCCTGCATACAGCTGAAATTACTGAAACATCGTCTGCGAAACTTTTTCCAGCACTGCAAATACATCAAGAGTCATTCATTGAACAAAATGAAAGTTGAAAGTGCATTAATAAGACAGTATATTTACGATCATCAGTTTATTTACAGGTAATTGAATTATACCACACCACTTATGACTCGTTGCAAATACAAAACGATCAAATGTTATTGATTTTTATGCATAGTTACGCACACACGTTGAATAATAACTTTGCGGGGCAATTAATATCTGTACTGACTGTTGTCGTGCCAAACGTTTGCATTAACGTATACCTATTATCCTTCTCCGATATCGGACTGAATGTTGATTTCATAACGTCATTAGGACTGTTTTCGATATCTCTATTCCAAATATATCTGCCCTGCTGGTATGGCAACGAAGTCGCGCTGCAGGTAAGCTATTACGTATTAGGAACATTGATTGACTTTACTGTTTAAATTAAAGTTTTGCCGTTATAGAGCGCAGAAATTGCAAAGGCTGTCTACGAAATGGACTGGGTTGATCTTGCACCGACCACAAGGAAAGCTCTAATAATCATCATGATCCGAGCTGCCGAACCCATCAAGCTAACGGTTGCTCACGTTATTCCCATGAACATAAATTCTTTACTAAGTGTTAGTCTTTGATAATATCTGGTGGTACCGAGAGGTAGAGATTCTTTTATTTATAACTAAATAATTACATGTTTTGCAGATCATGAAAACTTCGTACTCTGTACTCAGCGTTTTGCAACAAATGTAGACTGACGATGGAGTCTCGTATATTAATATTAGGAAACAATAATTTTATAAATAGAATAATTTTATATGGATAATAATAAATAATTTTTCCAAAGTCATAATCACGTCTCCATCTTCTATATTACTCAAAATACTTTCCATCAAAAACTTTTTATATATTCCTTCCTGTGCTAACCTTTCGAAAGAAAAGCTATTTTTCCAGCAATGCGAGGTTGCGCGACTGTTCTCAATGCACCGCTGAAAACTGCGTCAGCGTTGCTGCTCCGCTGGACCGCAGATATTTCCAATAGTCCTCGTCGAAGACCAGACAGAGAAAGAGAAAAAGGCGAGACGCGTCGAGGGAACTGCCGACTGAATAGAGGGCGGCTAAATAAAAGCCCGAGCGTAGGGCGAAGTACCGTGAGCGCGCGCCTCTTTTTGCGAGTCTGCATTCCGCACGCTACTGCTGCAGCAGCTAATAACCTCCATTCTTTCTCTCCGACAAAGGCATGAACGAAGTTAGCACGCGCGCTGTGAGGTCAAGTCAAAGTTGCCCGATAAAGTTACGTTAATTTATACATCGATAACGGAATATCAATAAACGAACGCTGACTATACATAATATATTTAACGTTTTTCTTTCAGACTCGGATAATTTATGTCCCTTCCGGCGTGTGGAAAATGCCACCTGATAAATAGGCGGGGAAACTATGTTTGACGGCCAGGAGGAGCGGTTCTCACGAGGCGTTAACCCGGGGAGCGAGAATAAGCGTCCGCAGAAGCTGAAGAAAGCGAGAGGGAGAAAGAGAGGGGAAAAAGGAGATAGTAGAAGAGAACACTTTCGCAGAAGTCGACGCAGAGAGGGAGGAGAGCGAGAGAACAAAGGATACCGGTGCGCGGCGCGTTCGTTCGACGAGAGGGCAATTTCGATGCCCGACGCGCGCATGTTTAATAGAGAAATGAGCCAAACGCGAGAGGAATGAAAAAGGAACGACAAGTAGAAGCTAAAAAGGCTTCTCTGTTTTCTCTCTCGCTCGGCTGCCATGGAGACGGGAGAGCAGAGTGTGCGTAGGTATATACTTGGCACCAAAAATGCCGTTCCAAGAGAGAGATGAAGAGCGAGAAAGAGAGAGAGAGGACGCGTCTCTTTTGTTCCATTATCGTACAAGGAATGCGCTCTCCCGAAATAAACTTTCGTTCGGTGATCGCGCGAATGCATTTATTTTCCGAATAAAGTATGGCGAGCTTCTGGCCTGGTAGCTTCTTTTTGCGTCCCATTTTCGTATATCTGCGCAATTCCTCGTCCAGATTGTGCAATCTTGCGAAAATGTTCATCTCCTATAACGATCATCACACACCGAGCTTCTGTCATTGCCGCTGAAAGGTAAACGACCTCACAGCTTCTTAAATATACGTTTTTTAATAAGGTATTTTCTCATAAATCGTCCCTCAATAGCTCCACGTTCGGCCACGTTTATGTCTTGAAAAATATCACGCGCCACGCGGAAGAAGCCGGGTCACGCTGTTCCCGGCGAGGAATTTTTATCGCCCTCAGGGAATTTGCCAGCGATCGAGAAAGAAGTCGAGCACTGCACGTACACACCTGGCGCGATGACCTACGAAGGTCGAGCTACGACCCGACGTATTTCGCTTGCACCTTGCGAATTCCCTTCGATGTACCAAGGCTGCATTCCCCGCCTCCGGTGGTAATTTTCCGAATCGGCATTTCCGTGACACGATCAGTTAATGCAGAGGTAGGACTTTTTCTCGGACCAGGAGCGAGATGAAATAACAACGTCCGCGACCAAGAATCAGAAAACGAGCGCAAAAAGCGCGCGCAGGCGTGCTGGAAAAAGGGGGACAGAGCTGTTACGCTCATGCCGAGGGCACAAAAACGATGCGCTTTTCCAGCGATTGAGATTTTTCATTGCCGTTAATAATAATCCAGTCCAACGAGCATTTTCTTCGTACAACAACTCTGATGGATCGGTCACGTTTTCCCCGGTATATATAATATACATCGTAGCGGCGAGTCACGTGTGCACCGATATAGCAAAGAGAATCAGCTCATTGAGAGAGCGTGCGCACAATGGGCGCAGGGATGACACTCGTTTCCGTTTTCTCTTTGAGCCCCACTAGCACTGCAAATAAATAAGAAATCGTTCCTTTGCAGTAGCAGAAGCAGCAACGACGTCGGCTAACTGACCAGCCTCAATGGAACAGATTACACGTCTCTTGCGCGCGCACGAGTGGCTGTTATTTCTGACACGATGCAGTGCGGATGTGCGCTCGCTTGGGTTTACAAATAGACGGGTCGCTGACAATGAGGCAGTCTTTTCGCCAAAGGTATAGAGGAGACGGACGTGGATTTGCAAAATCATAACGTTTCAAAAGTAGACATGATGGTGATTCGAGTTTCTACAAAAAATGATGCCTGGCTGGTTTTCCTTGTAATTTATTTATTAGTCGTCTCTGAAATGCTTGTAGTACTGAATATTGTATTACAGCTGTGAATATGATTACTTATGTAAAAATGTTTCTTTAGTTAATATTATATTTATATTAAAGCAGAAAAAATTGGCATCAAAAGGTATTGCAAAAACAAACTTGTCGATGACGAAGCGATCGTTCGCAACCAATGATATTCAGTAACTTCACGGACGCACTCCCCCCTTCTTTATATTAAGACAAATAGCCACCTTTAAACAGTAAGTTGATTAAACTGTTTATAAAAGCAACTGCATAAAGTCCCATTTATCATAATGTATTCGAGACTCTCGCCGCGCATTTTTCTCTATTTCTTTCTCGCAAACAAGGACTTTATATAAACGAAGTAGTCTCTTGGAAGTCCGGCCAGGCATCAATCGGGGAATTGGCTCACTGTCATTCATCGGGCCACCCGTATTATGTCACATTATCGTATTATACCGGTCGGCAACTAGATCGACGTTCTCTTGCTCTTTCTCTTTCTCTCTCTCTCTCTACATCTCTATCTGTCCCTCTACGATACAAAAGCGAGCGTGTGGACCTTGAGTTGCGTGCGACGCTTTTACAACTGGATTAAAGATTATTGGATTAAAGTAGATAAGATCGAGTTGTCGTCGTCATGGTGCACCGCTCCAGAAATTCTCAAGATCGACCGGCTAATTGACGAATATTTCGGGACGACATTTCGTCGTCGCGTGGTCGAATGAAGATAAGAGCGCGCGCGTGCATATATATATAAGTAACGAATTCAATTAAGAAACATTTTGTCCGCGTGTCGCGCGAAATGAATAGCTCTATTTGCGAACTGGGTTAATTAATTTGACTTTCACTGATCCGTTGAAAAGTCGTTGCATGATGATAATGCTGTCCCCTTCGCATCGCGTGCGCGACTCTCTCGCGTCCTGTAATAAACCGCATTAACATAAAACGAGTTAGCGTCGTGTCTCTCCGTCGTTATGTTTTCTCTGCTACTGTTCTCGCGTGTCTCTCAGCGTACGCTAATTACACGAGGTGACTCTCTGATCACTGGAAATCGGATTTACGGTAATGGAAATGGTTTGTTCATTGGCGAGCATCAAATATTTACCGGCAAATATCGACGAATCTCGGTAATCTCGTCGCAGGTATTTTTACAACTCGGGCGCGGTGATTTATTGTCTTTCGAGGCCTCGCTGGAAAAATCGGTACGCCGAATTGCGCACGAGTAATGGTGGCCATAAAACACGGCCTCCAGGTAAACCCGCTCGATTGCAGCGACATTTCAGCGAAGAGTTGGAGAAATGACGAGTGCACCAAGTTGCAGGTGTGGGAAAGCGCCCGGACCGTTTATCAAGGTAAATATTGACGAATACAAGAAAAGAAAACGATCGAAGTATTCAAGAAGGTGCGTCATTTCTGCGGAGCGTGTTTTTTTTTTCTTGTAACGTACGTATATATAGCTTCTCATCTAAATTAATTTAAACCAGATATTAATTATTCTCTCAATTCTTGTAATTAAAACGACTTTGACTTTTTTTATAAAGACCAGAAGAATGCTATGCCCCTGACCGTTACACCATTTTTTTCACGAAGGAACCTTGTTTTTTTTTCATTGCCAAAGTTCGCAAAAAGCCGATGATAATTACAAGCACAATCTATGTTTAATTATTGATATACACCTAAAATGATTCAACGTTCGTCTGCATAAACAAAACACAAAAACTTTCTTTTAATTACCACCTACATACAAAAACCAATCTCTTATAGTTTCTCAACGCTAAAAAAATCTTACTCTATTATCCGCAGCTTTCATCGCAAGAAGTCGTGGCATTCGCAACAACGGAAAGCTACTCTCCTCGAAATCAACTACCACGGCCAGGTAAAAAAAAGAATACACACGAAGAGAGAAAGAAAGAGATAAACTAACGTCGACATCGTGACTCGCTGCAGCGATTGGGAAAATAGCACGAGAAGTCACTCGTCCTGCTCGTGCGCGCGATATCGCCGCGCTAAAAGTGGGACGGAATAGGAAAATGACACTATTTCGCTCAATGACAGCAACTACGATGGCGGAGGGGCCGTAAGTAGCGCGACGTAAGTGCCTTTAGCGGTAATTATTTCGTGAGAACGCCGGCTGCGTTTCGCCGCGAATGTGGCATTATTCTCGTTAAGAGCGTCCACCTTCGCGTGCTGTATTATAAAAATTTTTGCACGCAAAAGGTTCGCTTCGCTTTATTACACCTAGTTTTTACCTAAGACCACCAACTTTTTATTGCATCCAAAGTAATTATAATTAAGAATAGAATAGACAAGTCTAAAGGGTCGCGACCCAATTTCATAACTCTAATTTCCATGCCGAAACCTACAGTATTTTCAATACGAGGCCACTTGATGTACCGATCACGTGAAGTATCTCGCAATGATTCGACCATTTAATACAGCTTTTCGTATAAGGTCAAAGCACACACCGATAAAGCTATATAATTTACACCTACAAATTTTTTATAACCACAAAAATCCCAACCCAACGTCCTACACGCAACAAGTTGTTAACCGATCTTATCAATATCCCGCACGATTGCACAACGGCTGCGCACAATATCCGACCCTGCAGCACACTCCAGATGCCTTGCGAATCGAATCGCAAACGCACAGCCCGAGCATTCCGCAATGCGAAATCGAACCGCAACACCCGCACTGCACGTGTGCAGTGTGTCGCCGGTCAATTCGCTACGTGCACCGGAGCCTCGTGCCATATATACCCGGAGGATAATGCGAGAGATTGACGCTCGCGCTCCAGATGCTGTGTGTATATGTGTATGCATGTGTGTAACGCTCGCATGACAAAGGCATTGCGAGCGCTTGCCTATTCAGCCTCGATCCCCGCTGATTTAGGGGTCTCGTATATAGAGTAGTGGGCATACTGCGTCGAATTAGGATTATATAACGACAGCGCAATCTTTCAAATATATAGAGTAACGAGACGATTGAATATAATATTTGAATTACGTTCCTTATTTAAACTAGCTGTGACTAGTTTGTCACGGTTAAGTAAATATGTGAATTTATTGAATTTGAAAGTAAAAGTTATGTAGGCATTGCACTGACGAATTTTCGTGTCAATGCTTCGGAGAGTTTTGAAGATGGAGGATGATGAAAGATATGGTCTGTTTCAGGCACAAATGCAGTGGGCGTCTGGATGTCTAGACCGTTGCTAATCTCCTGCAGAGATATAGCGCAAATAGACAAAACAACGAGACGCAGTATCTATCTATCAGCTGATCGTGACAAGCTTCGAATAAAGAAAATGCATATTTTCTATTTCATTTCTATCAAGAAAATGCTCATTCTATTAGAGAATTCAATGATGTATGAATTTGTCCTTGTGTTCGAATCGATTCTCTTTATGGATTGGTATCGAAGATTACCATTGGCGTGTAATAAGTACTACTGGGGTTGTAAGTATTGATTCCATTTTAATAAAATCCTCAATGAACCTATAAATTATTTCGGAGTTCTTTATATATTCATCAAATCTTTTGACCTTTTTGTCGAGTTCGGGAACGATTGCCGCATGAACCATTGATAGACTAGGTAGCTCCATTTTAGAAGTTCTATATAGCAAAATGTGCCTCATAAAAGGGGACTGACTCGGATTATAACATTTTTGAAATAGTGAAATTGCAGGTAAATATATATTTAAGGGTTTTGTAATGAATTTGAATACGAATATTAGAAAACAAATTAATCTACAAGTATATTGCAGATATCTTGAAATTTAAATATAATTTAACTGAATGTTAGGTATGTAACTGAAATTTAATAAAAATGTAACTAGAACAAATGTAAAAGTACATTAAGTTTCATGCATAAAGAATGTTCTTAAATTAAGAAATTATGAAGTTACAAATTTACTGAATTTTAAGAATAATGTAACTGAACTAATGTAACTGTAATTTAATATACAAATACACTAGGTTTAATACAAAACCAATACACTTTCGGCACAAGTCTCAATAAATGCCAAATTTGAAATTTTATTTTTCCCTTCATATCTGTGCCGCCGACCATCCTTTCCCTGTGGCCTCACGTGCCTAAGTACGCCAACCCGAGGTGAAATTGGAAGAGATTATAAAATTAATAAATAATCCTCCCTTTTTTCATGATAATTTTCCCTTTCTGTCTATTTCGTCAACAATAGGGCATCCCTGCTTGCATCCCTGTTATTATGATTATTTCGATAAATTATTACAATTAGAAAATGTTATTTTCAAGACGAAGATTCTTTACATTCTTGACACCACAATCTTGATATTGTATCGAAAACTGTATATAAATATTGTATCTTGTTTATTGTCTTAAATATTGAGGCAATACTGTATTAGTATTAAGATTAATCTTGCTATATCGTAAAGCCCTGCAAATAATCCAATAGTTCCACAACTTCATCCCAGCTCTATAGAATCTACTTCACCGTTTCGTGGTGACATTATTGAAGAAAATGCGGAAAATCATAGAAACACGAAGGCGCCACCAGTGTCTGTGCGGCTAATTTACCGAAGCCGCATTTTAAATCACTGGAGCACCGCCGGCGCCGCGATTACGGCTTTCCCAGGGCAATAAATTACGCTGGAGTAAAATTCTATAGACCTGCGATAGAAAGAGGGAGATTGATCGTGCAGGAATCTATTGTCAAAGTTGCGGCTAAAGAGTGAGTGATTGCTCTCATTAAATTCTGGGGGAATGGCTCTGCGCTATAAAATTAATTTAAAAAAAAAGTGAAATCAAACTTTTGCAAAAATGGGGAAGTTAAACTGATAAATAAATATTGGAATAACTTACGCTATAATGTGTTTTATTCTAAATAAGTTTCAGTGCTCGTAGTATTAAGTTTCTTACTGATTATAAACGGACATCAAGTCCGTTGATTTTATCTCCATCAAGGTAATGATTTTGTAACTCACCTGAAACAAAAAAGAAAGATGATAATTAGTTATAAAGTTGCGAATATATTCTCTATGATTTCTATAAATATTAATAATTTAATCGTTAATTAAGGGTTTAGATTTCAAAGCCTAAATGAAAATAAACATCGACATTTTTATGACCACAGATTACTAAATTTATTACAAAATAAAATTGACAAAGATCTCTTTTAAAATGTTCTTGGTTAAAAGCTTGTTTGACACATTCAAAGTGCTTAATTAATGAAATTCTATTTCAAGACGGAAATGATTCCTTAAATTATTGAATTAACAATCCGTTTTTTCATAACGAAGCACTCACAGTAATAACCTTTTCGAAAGAATTATCAAACTATAAAAGAAGTATCAAAAGAATTTTAAACTAATTTCCCAGAATCATCGCCAAAAGCGCATCTACCTAACAAAGAACGAATGATTAACGTTCATCGTCCCCAGTGATAAAGTAAATTTTCCTTCTCCTCTTTCAGAATATGGTGTCACCACTACCACTGGACTCAGGGAAAAGCAACGATTTTCCCGTGTTGGCGTAGAGTGAAATATCGCTCAGCTGAGAGACGATGTCATCCTAAATCATCGTACGTGCGTGGCTCTCTTGGCAGCGGATCCGCGGACACGGATCAAAATTTCGCTTCGGCTGGCGAAGCGACAAAGGTATAATTTTAATAGCGACGCGCTCGTTTTTCAGTTTGATGCGCTCTACAAGCTACGAACGCTCAATGGACGTGTAACGGTGCAATTCGAGATGGGCAAGCTCGTACAGATATTACAAATCGCGATGATGGATAAAAATAGCGACCGTAAATGATGTGGGTGAAGTGACACCGCGTGATACCTTTTGTGTACTCAGAGCAGCTGGAATATTTCCTTATCGATGACTATATGGATTATTCTCGTTGGCGTCGGGCCGTTTACTCTGGTTATCGGTGAATTTAATTTTGTTAATTAGTTCGTACAGTTGAACGTTCGGAATTATATAAAGTGAAAAACTTCTGTGCCTTAGGCAAGACAAGAAATTACGAGTCATATATTTTCCGTTAGCAATGGAATCTTATTAGCAAACCGTTGAAATAGGATTAGAAGTTATAAATTTTACATCGAAGTTAACTTTAAATTAGCAACTTACTCACCGTGATTCTTAATGAAACCAACGCGAATCTGACTCACTGGCCAGTCAGTGAAACTCACTGATATTTCCAATGAAACTTTCACTAATTCCGACCCGGAAGAATAAAAATAGGGAAGATTACACAAACTAGTTCTACTTTTTTCCCGCGATCTATATTGCCGCTTGCGTAATTCGATCCGAATGTTTTGAATCTTCCGCCTAGATAAAATGTTTTCGTTTCATCGTCAGATTCGCTCGTGTGCGGCTCTCTGCAGGGTGATTGCACGCGCGGGTACTGACGTGCTTGGTAATATATTGATCACAGCTCGTTGACAAAAAAAGTACTAACGTCAAGCTCGGCTTTTCGCGTTATCGACATGTTCCCTCGGAATCAATAACATGTAACAGTCCCTGCATGAAAATTCATTAAAGCTGGGCTACCCGTAGAATATTTCAAATCAATTTTTCACAAAATGCACAAAGTAAGGTATAAATAACATTTTTACGAGCTGACAGATAAATATTTCATTCTTAATTAGACTGATGTTTTAAAACTTGTTCGACTAAACAATAGTAAAATATCAGCGAGAAAAGAAAGCCACAAAGTAGTTGGCAACTTTCCTAAACATTATGTAAAGAATAAGATTTGTTTCGTGCACATAAAAAAGTCGTTAGCAAAGCCATCCAAATTCAAGGAACTTGAATTTTCAACTTTGTTTTAACAAGAGCATAGTTAAATATAGATATTGTTCATTGTATAGAACACCCTGCTAAGTACACGAAATTAAAATACAACCAATCTAATATGAAAATGGTTTATGTTCAAAAGTGAGCACAACTATTCATTAATTTATAAAATTATTATTACAACTTTGCAAATACTAACCACCACGACAACTTTCCTAAACAATTTGACATTCCACAAGTACTATTATGACATCTATCATAAACATAAATTCCCACTATCTTTCAACGATCTCTCTTTTGGACTTGGACCAAATTCACCCTAACCAAGAAAAACGTGACTCTCGCGTTTACACGGGTCATTACAACCGAAAATAATTCCCTGAATCCACACTAGTACCCAATTCTATACCAATAACTCTTTAATCAAACGGAAAGTCCTACACTCGTCATAAATATATCAAGCATACATATGGTTGCGTATAACCACTTCTCACGGTCACATCTGACTGAACGATTTTTTTGGTAGACTTGTAAATCGACTCTGCTTAAACGAGACGATTCCTTGCATCAGCCGCGAGACGACTCCGCGCTGGCGCCAGCGATTATTTTCTACGCAGTATATGATCGCGATTGGTACGTAACCCGGGAATATCAGCGGTTAGCGGTTGCTGCGCGACGCGTGCATGGTGCACATGTGTTTTCCGCCCATCGACGGTACTACGACGTAACAATACTCGAGGTGGCTAGGTTCTGCGGGCGTTTTTGCTTATCACGATAGGGTATTTAGATTAAAGTTGCATGTAATTGTAGGATAACGTGCGATATAATGAAAATTAGAAAATGTCAAATAAGGCTTTAAATCGGTATTGAATTGTAGGTTCAAATTTGTGTTATTAAAATAATATTAGCTTACTCCATATCTGATAAATATTCAGTTAATATACCAATGGTAAAACCATTCGCAACTACATGACACATTAAAATACCCATAATTATGTTTTTTAGAAAAATAATGTAATTTGTATTAATAAATAGCTAATGTGCTTTTAGTGTACCCACTAAAGAATTGTTTTTGCATCGATATAAGTTTTCATTTTGGATGCAATTTGTACAAAATTTTAAAATCACCTATAGCCTATGAATTATTCGTAGAATACATTGCGTTTATAAGTTCTTCTACATTATAATGAACAAAAGTTAAATTTTATAAAATAATTATTATTGTATACGATTATATTTACAGTATCTCTAGAAATATAGCCAAAAATTTGACATTTCAATAAATAACAACATACGTTTTTTATGATAGGTGTATCTATGTCTCATTTAAAGACAATAAAACAATTTTAAAGTTTACATGAAAAATAGTTCAAGGGCTGCGTTAACCTCAATTTAGATAACAATCGCAAAATTTTGCAAAAAAAATTAAAAAATTGCATCGGCCGGGAATCGAACCCGGGCCGCCCGCGTGGCAGGCGAGCATTCTACCACTGAACCACCGATG
>UXGD01003642.1:0-19619 GCA_900474315.1 Torymus auratus
ATGTAAATATGTGTGGGTGTGTGTGTCTGCGCGCGCGCGCGTGCGTGTGTGTGTGTTTGTGAAAAAGCAATTTTGAAAAAATGTATTTAGTTTACGCCATTTTTCTATTTACGTAAAAAATAAAAATATTAAAAGATTTAAAAAAATGATTTTTTCATTGAGAAAGGATTTGGTTACTATTAACATGGTATTGTAACTATTAACATAGGCATGTTTCGATATATCCAAATATACGCATTGTTATTAATAGTTAACTTACAATATATTACTGGTAAACATTGATATTGTAATAATTACTATATTAGGTTTTACCGTCAAAATCTTCTCTGTTCAACTATAGGATATTGCAACAGTTACAATATTGCAATTCCAATCAAATAGATAAATATGTTAACTATAAAAATATTCTTCTCTCAGTGTATCAACAACATTTTTTACTTCTAGAAGAAGCATTGTTATAATGATAAAACAAAAATAATGAGGAACCGAAATACGTTGTGTGTGTGTATGTGTTCTACAGCTTCGATATCTCATGATCTACTCTATCGATTTTAACCGGATAGGGATTATTCTTTCGATTTTTCTTACACTATTAGGATCAATATCCCTTTATTGTCAAAGTCGATTTTCTTTTATTTTAAGTGCCCGTGTTAATAATAAAAGTCAAATACAACTTTTAAACAGAATTTATGAACCCGTGTCGAATCATTCCTTAACAGTTAAGGAATATGATTTCTTATCGCTTTTCAAGTGCGTGTTCATTCACAGTTAAGCCTGCGACTTTGGGTCAAGTCATTCTTTCTATGAGTGATACCAAATTATCTAGGTATAATGTTAATACATAAAGGCGTTCTCGAGAAATTATGATTTGAAAAAAATGTTGGAAAAATTTTAACCTTGAATATCTTTGAAATATAGACTAGTCCTTTTTTCCAAAGAACTCATCCGAAAGGTATCTGAAATCTAGTCGTAATAAAAAATTCAAAGAGATTAAGTCACTTTTACTCTAGTTATGCCGTGTACAAAAAATAACGCATATATTGTTATACGGACATTTTCTAAAAATAGTGTATTTCGATTCCAAATTTTCTAAGCAACATTCCAAACATATTTTCTCAAAATAATTTTTTTTTACTATCACAAAACTTTCTCTAGAAGGAAGCAAAAATAATTTATAAAAAGTATTGATTTTCTTCGCCGCGCGACAACAGGAGTAAAATTGGCTAAATCTTTTTTTTTTTTAGCGTAGATTTTGAATATTTTTAGCCTGAGTACTCTGAGTCTTCTGAGTACTTTGAGTAAAATTGATCTATAAATTTCAACGATATATGAGATTAATATTTTTTAAAACCTTTTTTTTATATCGTAATTTCTCGAAAACGGCTTTGTGTATAGGCTTGTTTTAGTATTGTTTTTACATAATAGTATTATTGTGAAAATCTGTAGAAGGAATTTTAGCGTGACACAATTAGTTAATGGCATTAAAAATTAATGCGGGAAATTAATATATTAGTTTGAGGAAGCAGCGTGTCAACGAATCGATAGCGTTTTTTTAACGAGCGTAAATACTAAATAAAAAATAGATGATAAATATTATGATGCCTCACATGATAATCAACACAATAGTTCTTTTCAATACCTGCAAAATGTTATTTTTCTTTCTCTTTTATGTGTATCATGTTATAGGTGAAGTAAGTTCTTGTAGTATTAAATAAGTTCTTAATTTACGCAAACACAAGGTGAAATTGCTTTCGACGTATTTTATAATTATTAATTACCTGAGTAAGTGGAAGGATTTTCATTAGCGAGTAAAAGTAGACTATAACATTATTAAATGAGATTTGGATGCCTAAGATAAGCATCATGCTGGCACGTAAGACAAGTCCACAGAGCCATATACGTATTGGCGAGGCGGGGGAAAGAGTCAAAGAGAGTCTCGGGGCCTGCGCGCGCGCGCAAGGTACGAAGGACACGAGTCACGAGAGCCGTGACGCGCTAGATGTACGGATTAATTAACGATAAGGCCTAATGAGCGGCAGGTGAGCGAATAACCAGCCGCTCGCGGGCAATACAAACGCATCCCTGAAAGTTCATCCAGCACCCTCGGTAAACACACTCACATACACATTAACTCGCGCGGGCGCGAGGCGCATAGATGGAGGCGGCCAGATAACCGGGAAGTGCTCGAGTTGCAATTCCGCACGTGCGCCCGGCCGACGATGTGCGAGCGTACCCGTGTTTCTCCCGATAATGAGGATGGAAAGGGCAGGCGACGTAGTTCCTTCAAGCTTAATCCGATTACTTTTCCAATAAATTATCGCGCTTGCTTAGTTGCACATACAGCCGATACATGCGCCTGCAGCTATCCACACCAGCATAATTAATAGCAGATTTCAATCGTTGGAATTTATAAGCTGCTGCCTCGGAACAGTGGGAACTGTTATATCAAACATTCCTTGCCCGCACAATCGGCAAAATATTTCGACAGCTTATAATCGTTATATTGACGATACGACTTTTATTCGGATTACGCCTCAATAAGAAGAATGGCGAAAGGGGAAAGGAGAGCGAGAGAAGTAGAGAGAGAGAAAGGATGAAAAAGTCACGTCCTGTGAATTGTGGGCCACGTGACGGAGGCGTGAGCAAGGCGCGACGCAATGGAACAATGCCATCGGCGCTCTTCGAGGAGGAATGTCACCGTGTGCCGCACCCATGTCTTCGCTCGCCGATCAGTCCATAACCGCAGCAAGAGAGCCGCGCGACTCTCCGACGCACATGAGCAAGCTCCTGCCGCCGCCGTCGCCGCCGCTGACTTTCGTTACATTGCCTTTTAACAATGGCGCAGCTCCTTTTGCCTTTATTTTTTTCACGCCCCGCGCGATCTTGCCTTTGCATTACAAATTACTTCCACGCCGAACAACACTGACGACGATCACTTTTTACTTCCCAATTATAATCATATTCGCCTTCTTTTCAAGTTGTAATAATCGAGCAGTTGCTGCCTTCCAATATGAAAGGGAGCATCAAAATATATATATTCTTGGCTTTTGTGTGTTTTCATCCAAGGCAGAAACGGCGCTCGCGCCGTTGCCATGGAACGTGCGCACTGGCTACATTCTATTTCTATAGCGGCAGCGGGAATATTTTCGTCGTTATATATCGAGGCGAGATGGAGGCGGTGCGTGCAGGTAAAAGTCGCACGCGCGGCTGACGAGCGTATACGTGTCACGCACATTATAAGAATGCGATAAGTCGCGCTGGCACATGTCGCTATATATATATGAAAAGTACGCGGGCGCGCACGTAGTTATATGCCCGCAGAGAAGCGTGCCATTGTGCTGGTGCTCGGCACTTCTTGCGAGGAGTGCTCTAAGCCTCGAGCCGGGCTTGACCCTATTTTCCACTAAAATATACACGAGCGGCATGCGAAACGAAGGAGCGAGCACGCGGCAACCGGTGGCTGACCGATCGCGGCTCTGTATCTATGGGAACTGCGAGCCAAGCACTATACGTACACGCTGCGCATAAATCAAAAGCAGCAACGTTTCAACTCTTCGAAAAAAGCCATTTCTAAAACCGCACCATGTACACTATTTTTCCTAGCTCTAATAATTATGTATAAAGCGTCTTGGAAATAGTTTGAGCAGCATTAATGAGCGCTTTTGAGCCAGAGTTTTGTGTAAGGTGCGCGCGCGAGGGTAGCTCGATCGCCGTCAAGTTTTGCAGGAAAACGGCCGTGGCGGCGCGATCTCGTTCGCGCGATTACGCTATCGTAATTACCGCGTAATTTGCGGGGCTCTCCCTCCGCAATAATAATAAGAAGAAGCGGGAGCGCTATTCCCATCGAAGGAGCCGTCGTCGCAGGCGCGTTACAAGCGCGACGGGGGGAGTCGGCCCTCTTCGCGGAATGAAAAAAAGGCCGCGACCCTCTCCGCTTCTCTCGGCCTGCGGCGACGCGTCGCAGCCTAGACCGTCCAGCGCGCGCGGGCGCAGCCAATAAAGATTATCGCGATGGCCGGGGGTGTAAGAACGGGTGTAAGAACGGGTGTTAGCTCGTTACACGCCGAGGCCCCGCGCGGCTGCCCGCAATGCGACTGCGCGAGCCTATATGCGCTATGCGCTTATTATCGCGCCGGTGCAATTAAAGAAGGAAGCCCAGAAATTAGCGGCTGGCGCGGAGTACGCGCGCAATAAGTGCGGGCAGCTCTGCGCGACTGCAGTGTGGGGGGAACGAAAAGGGAGAATTCTGCGTGTGTATATGCGGAAAGAGAGGCGAGGCGAGGCGGGCAGGAGCAGCAGAAAAGGAAAAGCGTAAGAGAGGAGGAAAGAAGGCGAAGAGAGAAGTGAGATTCCTCTGAATATGCATGGGGGCCGAAACGGGAGAGGACGAGATAAGGGCCGACTTATTTTTCCTGCCTCTCGTTTTATTTCATCCTTATTTTATTTTGCCGCTAACTACCCGCCGAGAGGAACGCCCGCGAGCTCGAGTCTTATTCCTCTCTCTCTCTCTCTCTTCTCCCCCTCTCGCAATGCTGCGTATATATGCGCTGCTGACGACGTGACCCTTGAATTTTTTTCCATTTTAGTCGCTGTGACTTATTGTCATCATTCATTTGCTTCTTATAGCGACACATTATAACAGGAGACTTCGTGTGATGGCAAAGATTTTGTTATTGGAGATTGTTATGGATATCTAACGGTTTTATTTCGAGGTGAAGGTATCAGCGATTGCAACATATATAAACTCTTTATTATGAACATTTTTAGTTTTATTTTGAAAACATCATGAAAAAAGGTTTTTTGTTGAATCATTTAATCTTGAATATTTTCATATTAGATTTCAAAAAAAGCAGATAAAGCTAGAGAAAACAAACTTTTCTTTGCTTTTTGCGGAATTAAAAAAAAAGCATTTTAGAGGATTAACAGTACGTTTTCAATAATATAACTGCTCAACTTTTCAACTTTTATAACTTTGGAAGGAATCAATATTTTTTAATTCTGAAGAAGGCAAATAAAAGTTTGTTTTCTCTAGTCTTATTTCAAGATTAAATGCGGTTACCGTTTGAAAGAGAGCCTTGTGTTTTAAGAGTTTTTCAATATAAAGCTAAAAATATACATAACTTGAGTTTTTTAAAGCATTAGGATCTAATATTTTTTTTTTAGATTTCTACATCCAAAAACGTATGAGCCTATTCCGTGAGCCTGATCCCTGACACTCTCCTGATTAGTTTAGTTTAATTTTTAGTAATCATCACATTAAAATCTTAAAAAACAAAGTCGAATCTGTTCAAAACTCTACCATGGTAGAAAATAAACCATATTTTATACCTAACGTGTTAATTAAATGGAAGCGTTTTTAGCAAAAATCATAATGTAAAAATAATATTATTCATCTAAAAGTTCTGTACTATATTACTTTAAATACATATTTTATGAAGTGTAAATACCATAATTTAGTTCGGATTGGTACATAATTATGAAATACAAGCAAGCAATGTTCGTTTTTAGCCATAAAGTTAACTGAGAAATAGCTAACTTATGATTAAGATTTCTACCAAGGCTCCCTTAAAAAAAATGATAGAAAAACTTTTATACTCTTTCTGCCACGATTACAATTGCAGTAATTGCTGAGGACTGTTACATATCCAGACCATTAACTGGATTCGCTATTTGCAGCATTGCGTTTTATCATACAAGATAATTCGCGGATTCATCATTTGTATCGACCTGAGTCCACAGCATACTGAACAAGATACGCAGTTAGCTCTGATGCAAATTTTCGTTCGCTCTAGAATCCATTGAAAATTGAAATAGTATTTGTTACTTGTGCGGTTGTAAGCACAACGTGGCCAATCGGGTTGCAACGAGCGATATGAGGACAACTCGACTTAAGACGTGCACCGGCATCGGTAGTTCAGTGGTCAGAAGATTCGGCGCGAAAATGAAAGGTACGGGGTTCGATTCCCCGCTGACTTATGCCATGTAGTTTTTTTATCGAGTCCTCTCCATTTATTTATTATACGCGATATTATTAAATCGTAACTTATTATACTTTCCCTTATATATTATTTGCTGTTTATTCATTTGTAGAACCAACATTGTAATATCAACTATTTAAGTCTTATAGTAGGTATTCTAAAATAACAAAATAAATAAAAAAAATTCATAAACTATTGTATGAACCATGAAAAATGAGGTTTGTTTACAAACTGAATACTACAAGTTCAGTAGTACTTTTTGAATAAATATTTAATCATATCAGATTGTCTTTTTTACATAGATTTCACTTTTTCTATTATTAAAGACTACAACGAACTTATCAGTTGAAAATGTTTTTCGAGCGTGATTAAAGAAGAAAAATAATTTGCGCATTTTTTATTTTAGCAACTGCAAATTTCGTTTCATTTTATTTTATATCGCAGCAGAATATATCAGCGAATCGCACTGACGGTCGCACGGCAAGTTTTTCGTTTTATTGTATAAAATAGCGAAATGAATAAATCTCGTGGCTGTTTTGGCGTACAGGTCGATTCATTGAAATGGGGATTTTCGCGCGCGAACGCAACTGGTAGGGCTTCGGCGCTACGATTAAATTAATGCCATTTTCACGGGATAACGCTACGCTGCTTTTACGATTATTGAGCCCGCGGGCGTGATCGCAATATTCATCCGGTAACGGAAACTTTTATTAAAGCCCTGGACTGTGAAATATTCACGCGGAAGCTTGAAAAAAAAGAGCTACAGTTTATAAAGGTATTAGTTGGTTAATCATTGGGGCATAATATCCTTTTTGAGATTTACACAATTTTTTATTCTCTTTTTAATAAAGTTGAAAAGTTTTTTTCAAAAGGATACTCATAGTTTTATCGAAGTATATTTTTATTAACTATTATTGATATATATTTTTTGTTTTTCGATGCATTAAAGAAAAATGATGCACAAACTAAATTATCTGTACAATTCATAATATTACGTAATTTGAACGTTTGATAAGCGCCAAAGTGTATATAGATTTTATTTTAAACTACTTAGTTTCAATGTAAATGTAGCTTTTAATGTGATTCATAACGGATACAACGTGTTAATTTAATTTTAATATAACAGAATAATTGGTGAAAACTGAGGGTTATAGTGATATCTTCTGATAAGTGTTGAAAGCAAGCAGAGCATACTAATTAGAAACTAATTAAGCTTTTTGATGTGGTCCGTAAAGATTTGATTGATTCGATAAAACAAAGCCCTGTTACTATGAAATATTTCTTAAATGTGTGTCGACTGAATTTGCATTCCACTACGGGATTACAAAACACTATTATATTGGATAATAGAAATAAGAGCATTAATTGTAAGGTTTGATTAATCGAAAAAAGAGAGTATTGTAGTATTATAATATTATAAAAACAAGAAGTCATTAAAAAAGTGTATACGAGGAAGCGGTCCTATCGGGCAATCTAACAGGCGAAATCTATCGATCTACGAGCGGGGCAGTCATCGCCGCTTACACATTACTTATTTTAAAGTAGCCGTACCTTCCTGCCTTAACGCAGAAGGAGCGATGCGGCGGAAGAAAATGTCGGAAGACCCAGTCGAAATCGCCATCACGAGGGCGATTAGTATGCGCCCGCGGTCACATTGGGCCCGCGCGCGCGCGCACACGACTGTTTTGTCCTTTCCTTTTCCACGAGCTGCAGGAACTACTTCCTTTTTTTTCTACCCACGGCGATTATCGATCAAAAAGCTCATGAATATGCATATTATACGGACGCGTACGCGCGTGCGAGGGACGAGGGGAGCCTCTCCAACGAGAGAGACAGAGTATGAGTAGGAGCGCATGCGCCTCCGCGTTTTGTGAGAGCTCGCGTTGAGTAGCTGCGAACACAAACGTAAATATATCGAGTGTCGCGGACAGATTGCTGGAACTTCATTCTCGAAGCCACCTTTTGCTTAGCCAGCTCGTTGAGCCTTCTTTTTACCTGCGACCACTTTTCTCTCCAGATCTTCCTCTTTACAAATCTCGCTCCTCGAGTCAATCATTGCTTGCTTTTTACAATAAATGAAACTCGTTTCTCACCAACCGAATAAAAAACATATTTATTACAAAAATATGTTTATTTATATGAAATGATTTATAATAAATGTATAAAAATCTTGCAGGTAAGCTTTTACTGGAAATGTAAATTATTGTCAAAAAGATCTCTTTTGAAGTATAACATGCAAATTAAATATCACAACATTGAAAACATTCATTTATAAATGTCGAGAATGTAATGATAATATGTATAATTGTAATTGACACAATATAATTTCGTCTCATTATAATATCGAACCATATGAATAATTAATTATTGGGCACAAATTATACTTTTATGTTTATTAACTAGTGATTTTTAAAAGCTTTATTTATAAATTCATCATTATTATTTGCATAGCATAAATTGATGAATTATATTGCATATTTGATGTCGCATTTAATTAAATCTATAAAGCCAACATTTCAGAACAATGAAAAGCTTGAGAAAAATGTTATAATTTTTCTTTATTACAAATACTTTTCACTTAAATAATAAAATAAATGTTTACATAATTTTTTCATGTCAATTTGACAGGATTCAAAGAATGCTTTTTCAACTTTATAGAAAAGATTTTTTGTATATTAAAGGTAGGTATCAAATGTTTTGTATGCTATACTGTAGCTTTCCAAAAGTATCACGCAGAACTTACGAACATAAGTTTCAGAAAAACCATATCATTTCATCCATGAGGCGATATGATGTATGGGATTACATAAAATGTCTTGAAAAAGATACTTTTATGATTATAGTACAATACAATTATATACATTATATTTACTAATATTTTAATAATTTGTTTATTTAGAAGTAATTGAATTGACTATAGTTACATACGAGAATACGTTATTTAATCAAATAACTATGAGATTCATTCTGTTTTTTCACATTATCCTATGAAACATGGTGGTTATATAAAGTACTTTAAGCAAAATATAAGTTAATTGATGTCGAATTCTATAAAATTCTATAAAAGTTGGCTTTTTAGAGCTACCAAAATTTGTAGTTTGTTTGTTTCTTTGTTTTTGTTTGTTTTTTTAAGGCACTACTCACGTTAACCATACGAATAGCTTTTAGAGACCTCGTATAATTATTTTATTCCTGTGAACACCAAATTTGAGAAAGCTTACTTTTGTAAAGGGCTAAAATAAAACTTTTTAACGTTTTTTTCGCAAAACATAGTATATATCATTTTCTGTGAGGCGACGTATTACTCCGAAAAATCATAATACTTGGTTGAATTTTTTCAGATTTTTCAGTAATATAGATTCCTGTAAAAAATTTAATCTCTAACAATGAAAACCAAAAGATGGAATTTTCGTCGATTTACTAGGATATCGAAATTATAATTTTTTAACACAAAAACATTTTTAATCATCAATAATGATACACATTATTTACAATTTATAAATACAACAATACTTAAACTCTAGAAATATTAAGTACCATATTTCATTATACTTTTTTTTACGAAATAATGAGTACAGATATAGTATCAAAAGAACAAATATTGCAAGATAAGTATAACGGAAACTTATTTGGTCTGGAAATGTATTATTTGATCACGCAACTTGATACACCATTCTTGTTCCAACAAATGTTTTTGGACTTTTTGGCAATGATTCATCCATTTCCATTATAAGATGCTCACTAACTTCGAAAATATGTATTATTGAATTTTTATTCTTCAGGACGTGTACAACATACAAGCAATATGTTTTAATCTCTTTTTTTATACAAGGATTTTATATTATCAGTAAATCTAAAAAAATTCAACCAAGTCACCTCACAGAAAATAATACATACTATATGTTACGAAAAAAAAAACATGAAAAAATTCTATTTTAGCCCTTTGCAAAAATAAGTCTTCCCAAATTTGGTGTTCACGGGCATAAAATACTTATACGAGGTCCCTAAAAGATATCCGTATGGTACGCATAAGTGGTATCTAAAAAAAAAAAATTTTTTAAGCTCTAAAAAGCCGATTTTTTATAGAATTCGACATATAAGTCGTGAAAACTGATTTTTTTTTTGATAAATTCAAGATTCTTTAAATAAAAAAGTAAAAATGTACATTAATTTTATTTTATTGAAGGTTAAAGTATCAGGTTCGCAGAGTAATGTTGTAAAAGGTTAGTTGAATGTACAAACAACTCGGAATGATAGCACAGCAAACGACATGATAATGATAGAGAATTGAATGGTGGCTTGAAAAAATGTAACCTTTCCACATAGTAACAGTGACGGCGTCAATGGCGATGGATTCGCGATAAGGTTTAGAACTGACCGCTTTTGCGCCACAAAGAAAACACGGCACAGTGATAGAGCCGTTTCAGCCTAATTAACAGGAAAGAGCTGGCGTTAAAAAAAGGAAGAGAGAAGAGAATAAGCAGAGCCATCCGGCGTTTTTCTCATACTTTCGCCGGTCTCCGCCATAAATTCCATTTGTTGGTCTGCGTCCGTCGACAGTCGAAGAAAGGCGCTTCCCCTTTCACACGAAAGAATCGAGCGGCTCGGGGATAATAAAAGTTTTCCCGCGCAAACGAGGTCCACCTCCCGAGTCGAGCGGGTATATCTGTCTCCCTGGCCGTAAAAACGGAGCTCGCCGCGGCGCGACTAGGTATGTGAAAAAAGGAGGAAAAGAGAAGGAGCAAGAAGCCACAACGGTCAGGCCATCGCGCCGGTAACGAGATAGAGGATCGCTCGGCGAACGGAAGTGGAAGAGCGCGAGCGCGACGTGTACGGCGTTCGCTTGGGGGTTCCGCGTGCGTTGTACAACTCGAGAGTGTGTACGTGTGTAACAACGTCGCGGGCAGGCGCAACGTACGCAGCGGCAGCAGCGGCAGCAGCGCTGCCGGCAGGAAGGAAATGCGAAATAAATATAGCAGCGAGGGCCCCTGTGGGGAGCGTTCCACGCGGGACTGAAAACTGGACGGCGGCGGCAGGCGCGCGCAGCCAGTCCGGCCAGAAAGATACATATTTTTAAATATTTTAGTCACGCTCCGCAATCAGCTCGTCACGCAGCCTTGCCACCTACTCTCTTGCCTAGTGGCCATTACGTACCTACTACTTACCCGCGCGCCCCTCCGCTCCCACCGCCGATATAGAGCCCGAGGTGAGACAAGTGGCCGGCGTTGCTCCTTTGTGTCCTCCCCCGCCCTCTGCAGGCCACACGCGCACCCGCGCACATGCGAGCTGCGTTTCGACAGGCCGGGGTGACATGCGCGAGGCTGTTTATCGCTAACGAGCCAGCATCACTCACTCCCCGGGAAAACCGAGGTTCGCGCCGGGATAACATTCCATTACCTTCTTGAACGTTTCTTTAAAAGATTCGCTTGTCGTTCCTCTCTTAATTAAATGTCCCTCTGACTAAGTGTATTTCTTCTCTCTATTCAATGTAATGGCAAAAGGTGCCAATTGTTGCACGTCTGGAAAAAATCGCGCAAAAAGGAGCCGATACATCAACTCGTGATGTGGCAATTTCAAGGGCAGTCGAATAAGGCATAGCGGGAAGTGTAGCTCTAGCAGTACGAGCCAGTGAGTGTGGGGCGCGCTTATACGCGTAATTTATTAATAAGATTCCGCAGATGAGCCAGAGGGAGAAGGAATCGGCGTACCTTCGCTCGGCTTTAATTTCCGGCAATTTGATCGCTCGCCGCGGACAGCGAACTGGCGCGCGGCCGTGATTTAAGAGTGCATGCGCGGGGCGTTAAAGTCGACTAATTCGCGCGCCCCCTGCGTAATGAATGCACACCCGAATCATTATCATATTTGCGGTAATCGATTCACGTAACAACGTTTACGTTTTTTGCATTCGAGAGGCTCCGCCGCGGGCCCGCCCGCAGCCCAAGCGTATGCATGCAAGCCGGCCGCCGCCGAGAGAAGAGGGAAAGTTAAGGCATGCGCCGGCTTATATATGCAAGATTGGATTCTTATCTCGGACGTATAATGACGGGAATCGATTGTTTAAGGAGGTACTTCTGTCTCGCATTATCTCGGTAATTGATTCTCTCCAGGCACAATATCACTTGTATAATTTAAAAAAGCTATGTAAATTGCTCGGCTACCACTTCAAACGCGCGCTGTCTTGTTTTCTGTGGCTGCGGGTTGTTAAACTTTCCTCATCGTGGGATATTTCCAGATTTATTATAGCAACATTATATTTCATATGTATTTATCGAATACGGGAGGTTTAGGCAAAAAGTCACATTCCCGTAAATGAGTTGAAAATGAAGATAAAATCCAGCCGCGTGATTTATGTACCTGCATAAACCGAAGAGACGAGAAGGGACAGAGAGAGAGAGAGAGCGGGAAAAATATGAGGAGGAACGTTATTTTTTGGAAAAAAATACGCACGAGTTAAAAAGCGGGGAGAGAGAAAAATGAAAGTTTGCGAGAGAGTTGGAACTGCGAGGCTCAGACGTAGATTTAACGAGTAGACGCGTCATTAGAGGTGACAGTAAAGGAGGCAGAAGTGTCGGCGTGAGAGGAACGGGGAGGAGAGCCAGCGTCTCTCGTACTGATGGCTCCGGTCCGAAGAGCGTACGGTGCTTCGAAGAGCGAGAGAAAGACAGCGCGGAAGGTACATAGAATGCCGGTGGAAATGAAGGCTCGGTGCCCGGAAAAATGCGCGGCTATGTCTCCCCGCATATATTTCCATACATCAGAGCCCGACTCCCGCTCCCGGTTTTCTAGAACGAGAGACAACGCGGCAGAGAGCCTCAAGTCGAACCTCGAGGCCGGAGCGCGAGCAAAGAGGCGCGAGGGGTTGCCACGGGGATAAGAGGGTCACGCGAATAAATCCAGCTAATTAGACGAGGAAAAACCGCGAATTAATTATTCCCCGGCAGTCGCTCTTTCCTTCCCTCCGCCGCTGAATATATCTCTCTCTCCCGTGACGATTTTCGATCTCGTTTACGACGTCTTGCGAAAATCAAGCGAATTCCCGACGCGGGGAGCGGGAATCTATTTTGCGCGAATGTTTGCGCTCGCCGAGCTAGCGACGAGGAGGCACGAGAATTCCTTTTAACGCGAAATTTTATTTGACTTTTCCTACTCCCAACATTTCCATGCGGGATTCCGTTGAGTGCACCAGCATTCGATATTTCAAATTTATTCCCTGTGATTGATAAATATTTGAGGAGCGAGCGCCCTCGGCAAAATAATCAAACCAAGTAGAATACATTTGCCCAACCTTTTCTCCCAATTCTAAACTCGACTAATTTTATAAACTTGCCGCGAGTAAATAACTCATAAAAATGCCATTGGAAAAATAAAGAATAAGTATAAGAAGATCTCGCGAGGTATTTGAATATATATAAGCACGCATGAGAAGGAGAGGAGTAGGATAAAAAAGTTGACTCCTCTGCGCGGGGCTATATATAGAGAGGGCACGGCAAGGCTTATCGAGGGAGCTGTAAGTGTTTGCGAGCCGCTCGAAAGCTCTCGAGCTTCTTTCCGGACGACCCGAGCCTCGCATTGGGAATGGCGTTGGCGAGGACGAATGGCAGGCCGAAATGCAGATTCGCCGCCTTTCTCTCTGCGGCTTTCCGCCTTTGTTGACGAAATTTCTCTCCCGCCCATGTGATCTTTCTCCAATCTTCCCGCCGCCTCTGGCTCTCGCGAGAGGCGCCTAGGATTTGCTCAGCGCTCGAGCTTACTTTGTGTGCGACTCCTGCCCTCGACGTTCTACCGCGCCAGCAGTGTGTACGCGTAATTTTAAGAGCTTTTTTGCAGAAAAATACAAAAGCACACTCGCACAATAAATGAAAGCGAAATGACTCAGGCGACAAGTCGAGCGCGTGTAAGACGCGTGTAATCTCGCGGGGGCCGGCGAAAAATCAATCACGCAGATCGAGCAGCAGCACAATTGACGGGCGACGTGGACTCATGTACCGGACTCATTAGGCGGCCGGGCCGTGAATCGCCGGTTCGAGCGCGTCTGCACAGCTAAAAGAATCGCAAACATCATCGGTTGCTCGGGAGCCGCGAGGCGGGGCGAAATCTTAGCGCAAACAACGGAGGCTAGCCTGAGGAGCCCGCAAGCAGCCAGGAAGATCGAGGGGGCGAGGTTGCGGGCTATAGCGACGCGTCATTGCCGGCCGAGGCGCGTGATCGATGGCGCTGGCCGTTATCTCCTTCCACCCTCTCTGGCCTCCCGGAGCCAGCCCACCCTCTTCTCTTCCTCGAGCAATTCATCATCTCCGTCTGTTTTTCACTTACTTTATATGCAACGTATTCCATAATTTTTATTCAACCAGCCCGCGCCGTGCCACCCCCTCATTCTTTTCTTCTTCATCTTCTCGCATCTCGCGTTTCCTCGCCTCCCGTCCTCGTCTCCCACAAAATAATCCCAATTAATTTAATGCCAGTAGCCGAATAAGCCCACGAGTGCTTAGCGAAATAATGCACTCGAGCCGTACAATCTTCTAAGGCGACCTATAGAATTTCTAAAATTGTGGGAATCCGACAGGCGTAGTCCATTTGCATTTGGAAATGCGCAAGAAAGTACAGCGTACGAGGTGCGCGCTCATTTTACGCGTCAGCGGGCAGTAGCCTAGGGGCGGCTTCATCTGCGTATCTTCTTCCGGTCAGGGTGAGGTATATCTCTCTATATCTCCGGGATTACGCAGGCTGCGCGCGACGGTCCATACATATGCTAAAGGATCTGGATGGAGATCGCACGCGCTCGCGCGTTTGCTCGGTCAGTTTGATTTATCGGCATCGAAATCGGCCGCTCTAAATTTCTGGGAAAATATGCTTCCACCCCCCTGACCCCCGAGCTGCTCTTTCTACATTTCCATAAAATGAATTATTAGACAGTCAACCGATCCGACGAGCAGCGCTGTTTTGGCTAACGTTATAATACGCTGCTCTTTTTTAAACTGGACAGACAGCGTAAGCACGGCTTTCGAGTAAGCGTTTTCGGATTTTACCCAAAATTTACTCATTTTCTTTATGTATTATTCATTTTCTAAACATCTATTCCGATTCGATTTTAAATGGTTTACATCATATTTATGAAAACAATTTTTTATTTTTACTATCTGAATGTTAAATATAGTGCAGAATCACTACCTCAACAGCGAATACGTTATGCATTCCGAAATAGTCAAATCTACCATTTTACTAGTACTGTTTTTGAAATAGCGAAATTTAACTATTTAAAAACATACACTACTAAAATAGTAGATTTGACTATTTCAGCGTGCTAATTTACTATTTCGGGAGTGCATTAAACTATTGAGGTAGTGATTTTTGACTATTTTATATTTAGAGAGTATGCATTATCTATATTAACGAGCGATTTATTAAAATATTATTTAGAATAATTTCAAAAATATAATATATTTGTATATGAATGATTCGAATAACAGCTACTATTCTTAATTTAGTTAAATGAATCCTATGGCCTTGCTATTTATATAGCGTACTTATTGATTATCGCGAAATTCCAGTCTCTCTGAAACTCTCTTCGAAATTCCCCGAGGGTTAAGCGAAACATTTATTTACACCCAGGACTGAGAGTGTCAAGTATTAAACAGTTTTAGAGCGTAAACTATACAAGAAAGCCACCCCATTCGTTTCACTAAATAAAAATATGGTTAATTATACTAGAAAATACTTGAATGTTTATATCGTATTTCAATGGTGTCGTCGTTAAGAGTAATTCAGTTGATTGCTTATAATACCATATAAAAATCCGGATTTTGCTGTAGTGTAATATTGGTACTCTTTACAATATTGAATTATTGATTCCAAAATGGTAAATTGTGATTAAATTGCTTCAAACCGAATTTAATATCTCAGGTAATCACTGACAAGTGAGAGCTTCATAAAGGCCAACAAGTTATCGGGGAAGATTTTAAATTAACATACCTGCCACACAATTCCGGAAAGAATCAGATGGGAAGTCTGGATTAAAATAAAGGACGGTAGATAGCATCTGCTTCCTTCTGATATAGCATCCCGTCGAAGGATTGCTTGCGGCTGTTTCTATATTAAAAAAAATCGAGCGATAAAAGGGCAGCTACGGCTCGTTTCACTGTACTGTGTGTTTTTAGATATTAAAAAGCTGCCTCGCGGTCGGCATTATTTCTATATTGATAATAGAAATAGCCCTGCTGAAGGTATTTTGCAATGTGTAGAAAATAATAAAAAAATGCCTGCATAGGCCTAATAATGATCGGAGGTGAGGAATTAGCATATTAAGAAAAAGAGGCCTCCCTCCCAGTGGCAATAAAAGTTAGTGGCGTGCAGGGCATCAGCACGCGAGCCGAGGCAGCGCGAGTGAAAAGGCCACGCGAAGGGGTTGTAATCGCCGTTACGCCAATGCCACGGACGGTAGTCGCCGCTGCGCTTATTATTACGTCCAGCTCTGCGTGGCCTCTCTCCTTCTCGCGCACCGGGCCAGAGGCCTCGGCTCAGCCGAGCACGCAGGCGATGGCTTCCAGTCACGGTCGGCGCGCGCCTCCTCCCTCCTCGGAGCATCTGACGCGTTCAACCTGCAGCTACACACACACACGTCGCTCCGCATAGATGCTATCGAGTAGAGGTCACGCTCCTCGCTCTAATATATATATATTTACGCGCACTCGGCCTCTATCTCGCGGGAGCGATGATACTACTCGCTGGCGGTGGGCTTTACGAGGGACAGCGCACGCGCCCGATCTCCGCACCTGCCGAGCAAGGTGTTTTCGACTCACTTGGTTCCTCTCTCTTTTTCTTCTCCTGCGCACCTCTTTCGAAAGAAACGTTGCCCTTCGCGTGCGCATCCTCTCCCCTTCCCTCCTCTCCCTCTCAACATGCGCTCATTCTCTTTGCTCGTTAAAGGTGCGACATTGCTTTGGCGACTAGCGGCTTCACGGTGTTCTCTATCGGCGACGCCGCTGACGGCAGACCGTTAAGTGTTTGTCTTATGCGCTCGTTTTCGCGAAAATAATTGCCCGCTGCCTCTCTCATTCTCCCGAGGCTCGCGAATAGAGCCTATTGAGATCGGCGAGCGTCGGCGCTCGCTTAATCAGGATTCTGTGTCGTTTTAATAGATATACTTCGAGCCTCTTTAACTGGATAGCATATGCTGTTGCGAATATGGACTATACCTTGATAGAGATACGATTCCAATTAGTATGGCTAACAGATGCAAATTAACCGCTTTATCTCGAGCCTTTTTTATTTACTATAAACTCCAGGCTTTATATGCGGCTCTGTAATAAAGACATTTAAAGGGATTAGCTGTGAAATCGCTTGAATTAATGAAAGGCAATATGCGCTCTTTTAAATATCAAAGTCGCCATCATGTGTAATTTTATATCTTATACTTATCCAATACTGTTTAAATTTGTGTTTGCAAGGTTATGCTGAATTATACATGAATCTACTCTCAATGATGTTTACTTATTACCGAGACAGCGTGTATAAACATGCTAAAGATCTGCATTTAAAATGGGGTGGCTTAGAAATGCTGAAAAGAAAATAAAGCTTATCTTGCCCTCGAGACTTCTTTTGTCTTAGCACTCAGAGAAACTTGTCTAATTCTAACGAGATAATTAGAAATTTGAAGTAAGACATAAAGAGAGATAAAGGAAGGTTCGTATTTCATAGCCGTGCGAAGCAGAGCAGCGGCGCGAGCAATCGGAGAAAAGCAGGCATCGGCCTCGCCGAAAAGTAGGAAGGAGATCGCGAGGATTTTACGAGCCTCCCTGTAAAGTGGCTGTCAATGGTTTTTTCGCCGGCGGCGCGCACACCTTTCTCCGAGCTCCGAGCAGCAACGGCACACGACGTCCGTTTGCGCGCTATCTTCGCTATCTCTTGCGGGGCTGTTTGTTTCGCGCTCGCGCGCTTGCGCGCGCAGGTGAAGGCGCCGCAGGTGGACCGGACCGTACAACCGATCCTCGGCCGCGAGTCCACGGGACGCCGGCGGCGGCGGCGGCTCTGACCTCGAGGTGTATAGCGAGCCGTGGCTATTATTCCGACGTGCGTGCGTGCATGCGCGCTCGCCTCTGCCTGGAAAGATGTGCGCGGCAACGGAACGCCAGGACAGCTGCAATTTATCCGCGGCGCTGGGGGATCGGAGCAGATCGCGAGGACACGCGCCTGCGTAAAGTCTGCTGTGACGATCTAGACTGACCATGTGAAAGGCGGCTTATTGCGTCGAGCGATACGATCGCCGCGACACGCTCCGAAAGCAGGGAGGACTTCATTTAGTAATGATGTAACGGCCGAATGTTAGTTTTTCATGTACGCTCCTCTACACTCGCCTTTTACATCGAGTTGACCAACTCGTTTTTATTATCATGCCTGTAGCAGAACGCTTCAGCGATCGTTGATAACATTCACAATAAAAATTTCACTTTGCAGTCTATTTTTCTATACGCGGAAATTTTTGTCAAAGGATAACAAACAATCAATGGATACAAAACTATAATAGGCACCTATAATAAATGTATTTTTGTGTACTCGACTAAAATAGAAATATTCTTAAACATGAAATGATTTACCATTGATAAAATCTTATTTATCTATTCTCAGTTACACAATTCCATTCATTGTTAATGGTATTCGTAAAACTAACGTTTTATAAAGAATTAGCTTTTATTAATTTTTCTCGAACAAAAAAATTATTCTGATCTTCCGTAAAAAAAGGTCAAAAGTTAAAATATTAAAAAAATAATTGAAGAAGCAGTGTTATTTTATTTATCAAACTTCTTGAGGTTAAAAGTTATTAGTAACGAAATTCAATTCTCTGTTGCATATTGAGATTTTTCAAAAATATGACTAATTTTAAACGAATTTTATACTAACAAGGAGAGTGGGTAACCTCTGGGTCACGGATTTGTACCAAATTGTAAGATCCTGTTTTTGGGTACAAAATATTGATACCTGTTCCAGGATTTATTCTCATAGGCCCTTTTACTCGAGATATGTGCCATGTTATCTTAAAAATGCGTTATTTTGTTAAAAATAATCTCTCTTCTATTGTATGTAACTCTCCAAGTATTCCCGTTACGAAAATGAGCGAAAAAAATGCTAAAAGTAGGCAGAGCAAGCTTTATTTGAGCAGTGTTTCATCTAAAAATATAAATTTTTCAGAAGGTTATACGAAATTAAAGATAGCGTAAAAAACCATTGTAAATAGCGCCCGTAAAATCCTTTAAAAAGGGGAAATTTCCCTGCTGAAAATTCATCTATGTGAAATGGCCAAGCAGTTAGAAAATAGCTAGGTAGTAAAACTGGCTAATTAATGTCTATGATGAAACGATTTTTTGACCATTATTTGTCCATTTCTTAGATTGACGTCACAACAAAATATTCGTATTTTATTTACTTACTGACTTTATCTTGATAAAAGAGCATCAAAGTACATTAGATTGGCTTTCCAAAATATAATTAAATAACATTAACTAGAAACCCATTTGTTGTGCTCCTTCTATGAATAATTTAGCAAAACTTTTATTTCTCCATCTGCTTCTATCTCTCTCACTCCTTGTCATACCAGCAAGCCTTCTACTAGCCATGTTCTAACTAACAAAACTGGCCAACTTTAATATC
>UXGD01003643.1:0-19618 GCA_900474315.1 Torymus auratus
TCTCTCTCTCTCTCTCTCTCTCTCTCTCTCTCTCTCTCTCTCTCTCTCTCTCTCTCTCTCTCTTTCTCTCTCTTTTCTCTTATAGATCTCCAATTTCCTTCTATGTAAACCAACCTCAAACGCATTCCTTAAGGGTCAGCTACATCAATATTTCCGATGCTCCACTTCTTTTTTTCTCTCTCCCTCTCTCTCTCATTCATCCTCTTCGTCAGCGCTATATTCATATAGAGCCAGAAAGCGAGAGAGCGAATAACAGAGAGGGAGAGAGAGAGAGAGGATTTCGCAGCGGTTAAAGATCGACAAGTGCACGGGCGCGCACGAGAGAGCGAAAACAAAGAGCCGCGCTCGTGTGTACATATACATGTACATATCGTTTAGGTATACGAAGGATCGTCATATATAATACACGCGACCATCTCCATGCGACAGCACATCATGTTCGGCCAATTACTCCGATGAACTATCAATTAGGTTATATTGTGTATACGTATATATGATGTGTTTATACGCGTAAACAAGATATATAGGAGGGTTCAATTTGAGAGTGAGAAAGTGTATATAGCTAGATGGTTATGACACGGAAACACGAGACCGCGAAACGTTCTCGGCGACGACCTTGCTGAATAGAGTTTGCTACGGAGAGGTGCAGGAGATGTGTAGGTTCGCTGATTGGGCAATGGTGCGGACTGGTTTGAGAAATTGTTTCGTGACAGGAATTTGGGTTCTTTCAAGAGCAGTTTGGTAATGTACCCAGTAGAAATCTTAAGCTATTTTAAAGCTTAATTAGCTAGATTTTCAGAATATGGTTAATTTTTAGCTAAAATTGAACTGGAAATCTCGGTAATAACGTCACCGGTTTTAGCTTCAGATCTGGCAAAAATATACTTAAACCTCGGTAGCAATGGTAACCATAAGTTATCTATGTTTTAGCCAACTTTATATCGACGGCTGAGAGGAAGAAGAACGTATCTCGGCGCGCGGATGAAGAACGATGTATCTCGGCGCTTTTACGGCCAGTACACGTCCAGTATACAGTATATGCATGCGCCGAGATACGTCGTTCTTCATCCGCGCACCGAGATACGTTCTTCTTTCTCTCAGCCGTCGATATTATGTAGTAGGCATCGTCTAAATCGTATGAGTTTTTGTTAAAACTAATTGCGTCTTATAGTGTTAAATTTTAAATTATTAATAATTTTGGTCATCTGAAATCAGGCGAAAAATGCTGAAAGGGTAAAACGAGACCGCGTTCTCGTCGCCGCCATGTACTATATAACCTAAAAATTAAATTTTTCTTAATTTTTTAATTCTTCTCTTCCCCGGTATCGTAGATATCGTTTCGTGCGACTAGCCAGTGTAAGTGCCCATATTATTCATAAAAATATGCAATTCGCGGAAACAAGTCGAAGCCGAGCAAGCACGAGCCGAAGCGCAGGCGAATGCGTTTTGCGAGCCGAAGATGAGTACTCCAACCACACGAGGTCAAAAAGCCCACTTAGCCCTTGGTGCACACCATATTTTTTGTAACACAAGTATTGTTTTTGACTTTTTTTTATAAAAAACGAAGCTTATGGGCGGCGGGCAAAAAACAGTTTTTTTGCCCGCTGCTCATCGTAGCGGGAAAAAAAGTTTTTATTGCCCGCCGGTCTATAAACGATCACTTTCAGCTAGTATAATAGGTCAAAAAACGCGAAAAACGTGCCTGTGAGACAAAAAAATTATTTATAACTAAGAAATCTACTTAACTTATAACAGCTTAGCCAGAAAACTTGTTAATTTTCTATCAAGGGTAGTTTGTTTTACGATCTATCTAGATATTATAAAAGTAGGGATTTTAAGTACTAACAAACTTAATATTTATTCCTTAAAGTTAATAGATTATTCATATAGCTAGTAAGACATAAAAGTTAGTATAGTGCAGCATTTTGACGATAACCAGCAACAAGTACATACAACGTTGAGGCTGAGAATTAAAACTCAGCGTCAATAAAAGTCATTTCGTAGGCGCTTCATATTCATTTTCCATCTCGCACCATCCAACTTAATAAGCTGATATATGGAAAAATAAACATCCACAAGGAAACAATGTGTATAACCTATTTGAATATTAGAACTGCGAGGGCTCGATAAAAATTGACCTCAATTAGTCTTAATTAATTAACAAGTCGTAATACAGATTTATACGATTTTACGCTCACGAATATGTACGTAGCTCGAGGGCGCGTGAAAAGGATATTGTCTCTCTTTCGTGAACTTTTACACTATAGAGTACAATATCATTATATACGGAGATTACGATAATTTTTATATTGGTTTTCATTCGCGATAAACTAATTGAAATAACAAGAATAACACTTGCTCGAGCATTCCGACGCTAAATAAGATTGCTTACTATCGTTCCGGCCGCGCGGCGAATTGGGTCGCGAATTCATTTTTTTTTTTTTTTTTCATTGAAAATATTTGTAATGATTCGCGCGCATACGTGCGGTTACTATTGAGCGTTATGGATGAGGGATATATAGATTCTTTTGCGAAATATTTGTACACTGAGGATGTCTTTGAAATGAGAGTATTTCTTTGTAACTTATAAAGCTATACCTACTGAAAGGTGCTTGAAATTGTTCGAATATCGAACCAAAAATGCACAAATCACATAGGAATCGGCAGCCACGACTTTCAGAGCATTTTTATATGCCTTTTCGAAGTTCAACTTTTATGTCAAACATTAAAAAACAACTGTGAGACAAAACCGTTTTTAATTGTACATGCTTTTTCCCTTATTATTATACTTTGTAACATAAGACAGAAGAAAAAACCCCTGGAAAGTGTGCCTTAAAAAAAATGTTTGACCAATTTGAAGTACACCTGAAGTTGTAATTTTTTCCGGAATTCCTCATACCCATGTCTCACAAAACACCGATCAACAATCATTCAAAATAACATCCGAACCTCCAAGTTTAACTAAAACTTAAAATATTTTAAATTTTTTAAACTTGAAATTTTAAATCCAACCGATTTAAAACCACCTCGTAAACAAACTAGCCGTCACCGCGCAGACTTATATATCTCCCTCGGGGAAATCTCTCATTCTCTCCCCTTCCACGAACTCTTGCATCTCCCCACTTATCATCCACGCGCGAGCACTTGGTTCATTGACTCATCGCTCACACAACTCGCGCATCATCATCCAGCACTGGCACAGCCTCCTCTTCTTCTCTCGTGACGTTTCTCTTGTTTTCGTCGCGCAGCCGCGCAAAGGAAACTACCACGAGCCCGCGTGTGACATAATTATTTGTTATTGTTGCGCCGGCCGCGATTGATTCAAGTCAGCCGAAGATCACGTTCCCTTCTTTTTCTCGCCGCAGCGATGATCGTCTGTGGTGCACGTATACACGCAGTGCGTGAACTTTGAAATTGAGATGTCCCAGTTTTTCCCCCCGGCTGCAGCGAGCGCGCCAGATTATTCGAGCGCGTTTTTTGCCCCGGAGATGGAGAGAGTGAGTGAGGTTGTCTAATGCTGTGTGCGGTTTTGGTTAATAGCGGAGAGAGAGAGAGAATAATTGATTGCGATAGTGGGTGGGAGATGGCGAGAGTGTTTTGACGGGAAGTGGATGAAAATAGATTGTTGCTTAGAAGAGCAGGTTAATCGGTTTTGGAATTGCAATTGTAAATTGTGACGATGTTTAGGTGTTTTCAAATACGTACTGATATTTGAACCTAAAAGTTTACTATCATTGGAAAAGCGTAAAGGAAGATCTGCCTTTCTTTATGCTTTTATATAGTCCTTTTATTAGTTAGTTATTCTGAAATATATACAGACCTTATTTTCTTACATCTTTATATAAAATATAATGTTGCGATTTCATTGAAAAACAAGAAAACATATCTTGTAATGTTCCAATCAATGAAAAATCCATACATGCACTCATTGACATCAACCGAATGGTCTATACTCATAACTGACAATCACTGCGGGACATTCGCTAATTATCAGTAGATTTTCTGAATTTAAATTTAAAGAGATAAAATATTCAATTCATCTATTATATACACCTCAAATTATACGAAACCACTGGCTATAAACCTCGTACTATCAACCGCGAAAGAAAAAGGTCAAGCAGTGATACCTGTTTCACCATAAAACCCGCGCTCGTTCAACTATCATTCCACCGCGTGCGCGCGCGCGACCTACACCAACCGAGAACCTCCAACTCGCGGCACTCGAAAAAAAAAATCCCCGCACGCCAATAAATTTCCTCTTCGAATTTGCCGCTCCACACATACACACACGCACACGAGAGATGTCAGTTGTAAAACGGCGCGATTCTCAAGGCTCCTCGTAAACGCGCTCCCCAGCATTTGCATTTAAATCGTCACTAACGATCCTCCTCCTCCTCCTCCACCTCGACCGTTACACTTAACAACCTTATTAGAAATCGACGTCTCTATTCTCACTCCGTGCGTCTCCATAAACCTCTCTCTCTCTCTCTCCCAACTATCAAACACATTCGACTGTATATGGACGAAGAGAAAAACGAATAAAAATAGATAAAAACGAAACTTACGTCGACCACTGCGCCTCTCGCGCGCGCGCGCATATTATACACATATGCACTTGCTCTTATCTTATTATAATACGGCATAAACAAAGCGTTTAACGACTCTCCCCGAGGTCGCCCGCGCGCGCTCGGTCATTAATTTACTTCCCGATCGCGGCTATGTGTATAATCAATAACAGATTGCTCTCTCTCTCTCTCTTTCTCTCTGCGAATACGTGTACATATACATACATACATACATATATATAGCGTACCTACATTATTTAAGTATCGCGCTGGGCTTTTTGCTCGTTTCAGAACGGCTTCGTCGAGTGCCTGAAGCAGCAGTGCCCGAGCATCGAGGGCTGCTACATGCTGCTCGACCCGAGGAAGGAGGAGTGCTGCCAGAAGTGCAAAGGTACGTACAAAAAGAGACTATGATGATGATGGTGAGTCATCCCCGTAATGTGGTGCGTGTGTGTGTGTGTCTGCATGTCTGGACTCTGTAGCTATACGTGCTCGAGGAGGGATCAATTGTGTATACGTCTTGAGGAGAGAAGAGATGATGATGAAGAAGAAGAAGAGGAAGGCTCCTATTTTAAGGATGACTATCGGTGTGTACAGTCCGGTGAGGAAAGTTGCCTAGGGGTGGTATTATATAGGTTTGGAAAGTGTAAATACGGTTACCAACTGCAAGTTAACAAAATTGTTTCTTCAATTTTTATATCAAAACAGTTTTTTTTCTTCTTCTTCTTATTAAACATACGAATTCGATTAAGTGATGAGCTTGAAAAAATATACATATGTATATATATAAATCAATCTGAAAGCTGTTGATTTTCCTCGTCTAGGAAAATTATTTTTTTAGAAAAATAATTGGTGCGTCAATTTCTTAAAATGTGGGTATAAGTAGACATTTCTATCGAATTAAAATCGTTGATTTATATAATTAAAAGTAAACTTAAACATAATACGTTAGCTGGTTGACAAAGTATATGTAAAACAAATGTAGCTTGATTAATTTCAATCCGAACCTATAGATTATCGACGAGTAACGAATGTAATGACAACATAATCTAAAAAATTCACGCAATTGCATCGCGCCAACGTATAGCACGACACCTCGCGTCAACGTGAGAAAATCTAAGTAGAAAATGGTTAGATCTAGTCAGACACCGGGTCCGAGGGTCCGCGTGTCCCTGTAACCCCCAATATACCATAACCATCTTAAACTTTCCCAAAGCCTCACATTTCGCGGTCCTCGAGGTCACCACCACCTATACTCTTCACGCGGACTGTAACTCACATACACTCAAGCCCCTAAAACGCCTCGCCCGGGGATAATCCGGCCTGGCGCCGCTAATGCGCGCATCTCTCTCACTAGGTCCGGTCACGCGGCTTGCTTGCCGTGAGAAAACGCGCGCTGCACAAAGGGCCGTTTGTCTGTGTGTTCATGCACTGCGCGGCGCCGGCGATATCGCCTGTATGTGTGGCTGAACTGCACTTGCTCTGCTGTCTCGCGTGACGTCGGCAGCGGAGGAGGTGTACATCGGGGAGCGATTTGCTGGTGCACGATCGCGCGGGATTGTGTTACGGTAATGATACAGTCGGGGTATGGGAGGCGATGTAGGTTTCTGGGGTTGTTTTTGTGGATGAGTCATGTAGGGAGAGAGAGAGAGAGGTGCTGGTTCGAGAGAGGAGTTTTTCGCGGTAGGTATGGAGAGGTTTGTAATGTATAGTGGGATGGAGACGCGTGAGGTGGTGTGGTTTGAGATAACGGGGAGAATTGGATTTTTATTTAGTTTCGTAATGTGATGATTACATTTTTTTTGTTTTTTTTTTTTTTTTGGCGGACAGTTTTGATCAGCTTTTTATTAAAAAATCTACTATGTACAATAGATGTTAATTATACGAAACGCGTGCTTATGTCGTAAAATATAGAAATAATTGTCAATGATATCCGCAAAATTATAATGATTATATACATAAGAATTAATATATGTCGTGCTTATTTTCAACTTTTTCTTCCCTTTATTTTGTTTCATTGCTTGTGTTCTTCATTTCTTTATTAAATTAAACCACCATCAAAACCGATCCATCGATCGTCGTATCAAATACAACGATTTCTCCACTGCAAAACCATTGCATCAACAAACATTTGCAAATGTTACCAGCAGTCATTCGTACCCGCGCGTTACTGAAAATCCCAATCAAAATCCAATGAAAAAAATTCATCACATAATCCGCGCGCGATAAAACTTCCTCATCCATCATCTCGATCTCCCCCCTCGCACCAAAGTAAAAAGCGCCGCAGCAAAATCGAAACGATCTTGTTAACCGCTCAACGCTTTTATATATGTATATATAAGCACCACCTCGCGAAACCTTTGCGCGCGTTTATCGACACGGCGAATTTCAGCGCCACGCACGCGCCAGTGTTTATCGGAGCGGCGCGCATTAATTATGCTAATTGTGACGTAAGATTTATGGCGGCCCTTACACGCGCGCGCGTGTACGGGAGAAACGTGCTCGGTTGCGCGGTCTTTTTGCTTTTGTGAAGAGTATGTGTGTGTGTGTGTGTACGCGGGTTGGTACATAAGGATAATTGTCTTTTGAGTATAGGAATGAATTGCGAGGTGTACAGAGGGTGATTGAATAAAAGATTTATCGATGTAATGTCGCGAGAGGCGAAATTCTCCGGCGGAGGTTTGGAGTATAATTTTGTTATTTGGCGGAGTGTAAATACATTAGAATGCAAAATCGATGTGTGATTTATATTGTGTCGGTATTGTGTAATTTTAGAGGCCAGAAAATTAAATTTTTCTTTTTTACAATTTCGCTAAAAGTTTTCACGATATCTCAAAGTATTTTTTATAGAGTTTATGCTTTTCACTTGTTTATTATCTCCTAGCCCTTTACGTTTGAAATAATTCTAATTACCAATAATAATTATCCTATGATTATATCTAATTCGATCGTCATCAATTGAAGAAAAATGTCCAAAGGTTCTACACAAAAGAAAACAAAAATTAAAATTAAATAAAATCATCAATACTTATCCTCTTCCGCGCGCCTCGAAGCCTCCACATCACTACGGTAGCCACTGAAAATTCATAAGCCTCTCTATAAATCACACACTGCGGCACGTGTTTCATATGACCTTGCCTCGCGCAGCACTAAACGAACAACAACGTAACAAAAAAAAACAGTACATATAATCGTTGCTGCTGTGTTCGCAGGATGCATGAAGAACAACGTGCACCATCCCTCGGGTACGGAATGGACGGAGCCGAGTGATCCCTGCCGCATCTACACCTGCAACGCCGGTGTCATCACCGAGTCGAAGCTCAGGTGTTACACGCCCTGCGGGAATCCGACGCCACCGGGACCGGGTCAGTGCTGTCCTACTTGTGCAGGTTCGTGTTTCTTTTCTTTTTCTTTTGGATTATTCGTTTGGTCGAGTTTAATAATTTGGTAAAACATTGACTGGAAAATTGATGATTTTAACGATTATTACGTCGTGCGGAACCAAAACGCTAACTCTTTTATTTAGGTATTTTTATCGTTTACCTCCTTACCAGAGCAACGATATAAAATATTTGAAGCCTTTAAAAGTAAAGCTGTCGCAGTTTTATATTCCTTTTTTCGGAATATAAGAGTTTTTATATGCACATACTTGGAATATTATATACGCGTGCGTATATATGCATATTCAACGACGTTTAAGTATTTCCACAACGCGCGACATTTTATTGCGAAAGCCTCGATAAATTTCAAGTAACCACACGTTAGACCCAATTAATAAATCCGTAAAGATATTATGGATACATACATATATATATATATTATATGAATTAATTAAACGGACCTTAAAATATGCAAAACTTATTAATGACCGTGCCGACAGCTTTATCTCGCGCAAAATCTATTCAGCATTTAATTCTGCGGCGTTTTTCCCCTCTCGATATATATATTGTAACGTATATATATCCCAACAATGTATCGACAACGTGCGCACATTTTTCACGACTCGTGTATTTATCAGCACTGTACAGGCGTTCTTTTTGTAACAAATAGCCGTCGGCTGTCGATAAGCGCAAACACACAAACGATTACAAGTATACGATAGATATACAATTATGAATTTTACCTACGAGTACCTAGATTTCATTTGAATATTCTTTCGAAGGCTGCTACGTGAACGGGCAGAAGGTGACGGAAGAGAGGTCGGTGATGACGACGGAGGATCCCTGCGTCACCTGCAGATGCAACATGGGCCGGCTCACCTGCGCGAAGAAGGCATGCCCTGTGCTACACTGTCCCGGGTCGAGGCTCTTCCAGGAGCCCGGCGAGTGCTGCCCTCGATGCAAAGGTATGTATACATGTAATCAATTGTCCATTCTCTTATGTAGGTTAACGTTGCAAGTAATATCGGCGTTTACTTATTTATAGATTGTTTGTGTATTATTCGCCGAGCAAAGTTTCGACCGCGATTTATTTATAAATTAAGATTGAGAGAGTATGACCAATCCTTTCTCGTGCTTCGCGAGCGTGTGGTTCTTCTTCGGGAGAAGAGCGAAAAATCGCTTTAAAATAAATCACTTAGCTGAGTCATTCTTTTGATTATTATAGCGAGGATGATGGGGTGGCTATGCAGAGGCTATTTTAAGAACCGGAAGGAGTTGTTCGTTTGTTTTCTGAATTGCAATCTGCAAGTTCTGATGTTGCGTTAGTGCCTGTTCATCGTTAAGAAAATTTAATGTATTTTTTTTTTTTTTTTTTTTTAACAGCTTGTAGAATTCTAGATACATTAGCTAGTCTTTTTACTTATCGCACTAATTTCTTTTATTCTCCTTTATTTCATTTTCTTAAATTATTTTTTATACACCAGTCCATTGTCCTTATATTATACTAGCCAATTCAAACGCGCTACACGCGCTTTTTATAGGGAAAGATTTCAAATTAATTTCAATTTTTCGCGCTTTTTTTCGAGACAATTAACAATCATAAACAGTTTTATCATGCCTCACCAGGCCATCATTATTTTATAATAGGAAATTAATTACTATAAAAAAGTACTATAGCACTGTTATAATAATACGAGAAAAATACTAACAACACTAGAACAATATTCAATATGTATTACAATAGTATTATAATACTGTTAGATTTGGAAATAAAACATCCCTGGTTCAAAATTAACTATTTTTTATAATTAGTGTGTTATTCAAGTGTAAGCATTTTTAATAAAAATCAATATGTAACAATACCACAATATACCTAAAAGTAGTACTAGTAATTCAAATATCAATATTCTCAACTGTAAATGCCAAAATTTTACTTTAAATTGATACACATGAATTATCAAATGAAAGCAGAATATTTTATTTATAATTATTATTTCTACCAGAGGGATTCGATAGGTGTATACTATCAGTATCACGATATAAAAGTAACAAATACAAAGAGAAAAAAAACCCTATGGTAATATTACCATACTTGACGTCTGTAATAAACGACAGTCACTACTTTTACTAATCCCACACAATTCAGACGAATAAATTCAGGGTAATACATAGGTACAGGAGAATCAATTAAAACTCCAATCATTCACTCACGTGAAAACACGTACAAAAAAAGAGATACAAATCTTCAATCCCAACGCACTCTTCATTTCTTTCTCTTTTCCACAGGAATGGGCAAATATCTGCTGCCACCGCGCGGCGCCTGTATGCTGGGCACCGTCCTCCACAACTCGGGCTCGCAATTCTACCTCGATGAGTGTACACGTTGCTCGTGCACAAACTCCGCCATCAGCTGTGCCAAGGAGACCTGTCCCGTTCTCGAGTGTGCTAGCGAGTACCAGACCAAGCTACCTGGACGCTGCTGTCCCCAATGTCCGATGATCGAGGAGAGCAGAGCGTCGTGCACCTACGCCGGCAAGACTTACGGGGCGAGTACCATTGTCGTCGCGACGGCGATGATGATTGTTTGTTCGCTGTTGCACGCGATGCTGAAATAATTGACAAAGAAAAAGCTATCGGAGGGGTAGAATGATACGGGGCGTTTCGTTCTATTGATATCGATGGGAAAAAGTTTAGTTTGATTAAATGAAAATGTATGGTAGATTTATTTAGTAATTTATATGGTTCGGATAAGTGTAGTTTCTGTTTCGGTTAGTTATTTATTTTTTTGTTTTCTTTGTCATTGATGTCGTGTGATACGGTCAGTATTTCTATAGTTTCTATGGGATTCGTATACTAATGTATTTGTTAGTAGAGCAAAGGGGATTCTAACGATATGATTGTTAAAATCTCATTTCTTTTGTGATCGTGTATTAGAAGCTATAGATAAATACGATGATTTATTCCATAATGACTAGTATTATTGTGTTAGTATTAAAAATTTATTGTAATGTAGGTTTATAACTGTAAAAGCTATAGATATGGATAGAACGAAGCCCTGAGAAAAGCATATCTTGTCATCAGACGACAAAAAAGAGAGAGAAAGAACGTCAGTATTATAAATCATGACAAATTTTACTTGTGAAAGTACAATTCCTAATGCCATTGTAAGATAATAATTAATGCGACATTCACAAGTGTTTTGTGAAGATTGTCCCGGCAGTGATTACTTTTATAATTATAAGCGTGTATAATTGAAGTTACATCACATTTACGTTCATCGCACTATTTTTTAACATGCTCATGCGCTTTTTACAAATAAAGATGTTGTATAAAATGAATGTCAGCTAAAGTTTTTTTTTATACTAACATGTTTAACATCACTAACCGAAAGATTATTCACGAAACCAGTAACTGGCTAAAGGCTTTTTTCTTAACAGTCGGTGTTGAATTTTCAATTACTAATATATTCATATATTAACAATTACAATAATGCTACTTCTACTAGATCATCGAAAATAACAAAACGATAACTTTAAACTGTTTCTGAAGAAGCCTTTAGCTAGTTGAACATTTTTTGCTTCCATCAATGTACATATTTTATAAATTATTTTATAAAATCGTCTGCAATTATCGATATCAACACTCTCGCACTATCGTAAACACAACATTACACAAACATTCACTTGCACACATGCACTATGGCACCTCTGCTTATCTACTGCGCAGTTGAATAATAGGGTTCTAAATTATTGAATAAAGATTAAACTGTCTTGCATTGATGAAAAGCCAATATCTAAATTTAGAACTCTAGGTACTCCAACCGAGTCCCCCTATACCACGTTTACCAACCTACCCATATATCACCTAACCAAAAAAGCACCATTGCACCAGCATCGCACGAACCATTTGCAATCAATCACATATACTGTACATAGAGATTCACTATTAGACTTGAATGTCACGAAAAAAAAGAAAGAAAAACGTTTGCTTGAGACTAACTTTGGAAAAAACCAACAAAAATGATAACAGTTAAGAGTTAGAGAAGAAAAGGTCAGCTCTCACTCGATGTGGTTATAAACGTTCTAATTTCTCCTAGGCAGGATGGCGAAACTTGGAAGCTAGATCCCTGCAAGTCGTGCGCATGCAAGCAAGGCAAGGTGCGCTGCGCCATGTCCATGTGTCCGCCCTTAACAACTCCCTGTCCGCCGAACTCGCGTTTGGAACTGCCCGAGGGCCAGTGCTGTCCACGATGCGTTGAGAGTGAGTTCTTATCTCCTATCCACACTCATAACACATATATGCAGACACTTACATACATGCATCGTATCGCGGTTAGTGGAAAAGTGATTGTTCCGAATCTTGCGAAGGTATAATTATGAGAATTGTGATGGTTGATCGGAATTAAGCGACAAATTAATTGAAAAGTGTTGCTTCTCGAGATGACGAATAAGCACTTTAATATCATATACTGTGGTCCTATTGATGAGGAATATTGTAACTGCGTATCACCTCCGTTGTACATATATGTTCATTAGACCAATAGATGTAGTAGTTATAGTATTTCATACGTGTCAACAGATTCTAAATTTTATGTCTACAATTTGAAATCAATTAGTAACTAATCTTTTTTTTCCTATTAGTTTGTACCCTAGATAGTAAATCGTTAGATAAGTAAACTCAATTAACGGTAGAGCCTTCTTTTATCTCGTTAGTATAATAAATAAAATAAATGTTTTGTAATGTATACGAATGTCGTGCCGTGATCCACACTAAATTGAATAGAAAAGCATAACGACTCGATCTGCCTCGTTGGCCAATCCACTGTAGACTAAGTATCCATATTCCACTGTCAATGACATATCCTATACCCTGAAATAAAACTCGACAAATCATCACCACAACCATCATCATCATGTCCACTCACTACGAAAACCTCTCAATTCTAACCACGATCATGATATCCGTCCAAAAAGGCGACGGCGTATGTACTGTCTTCGGCGACCCGCACTACCGTACCTTCGACGGCAAGTTCTACACGTTCCGTGGTTCCTGCAAATACCAACTAACCAGTGACTGCGTCAACCACACGTTCAGCATCCGCGTGACTAATGACGCCAGAGCAACTCGAGTGTCCGCCTGGACCAAGACCATCTCCCTGAAAATTGGCGACATGAAGGTAAACCTGGGCCAGAAGATGCGGGTCAAGGTGAATGGAAGACGGGTTGAAATACCGTTCCGCATGGCTAGCAAACTGGATATCAACAGGACGCAGGACAGTATACTTGTGAGCACGCATCTGGGGATCAAGATCCTCTGGGATGGGATTAGCTTTCTGGAGGTCTCAGCACCGACGTCCTACAGGGGGAAGCTATGCGGATTGTGTGGAAATTTCAACTCGATTCCCAAGGACGATCTGACGAATAGGAAGGGAAAGCTGCTGTCGGATCCGGTGAGTTTTGGTAATAGCTGGGCCGTGGGAGCGAAGAAGATCTGCTCCAGAACGAAGAATCACGCGCGGACACGGGGCTGTAAGCTTCGGAAAGATCACAGGTGAGTTGATTTTATTATATTGTAGCTAAAACCATAGATTCCAATTAAACAAATTATTTATTCATTTTCAATAATATTCTGAACTGGAATTGTCAAATTTGGTTCCTTCAAACGTTAAAATATACCTTTCGTAATATTGTTTCCTATTTTAACACAAAATCTTGATTATTCAACATTTCACCGCAAATCTTATATCTCAATGTCCGCAAAACTAACTCTCCTCGTCCCTCAGGCTCTGCAACCGTCTACGCTCATCGATATTCGAATCCTGCCATCGCAAGGTCAACCCGGCCATGTACTACAAGGCCTGCCTGGCGGACATGTGCGAGTGCCCGGGCGAACATTGCTACTGCGAGTCCTTCATGGCTTACGCACACGACTGTCAGCGTCTCGGCACTCAGCTACCCCATTGGCGGAAATCAACGCGCTGCCGAACCGTATGGGACTCGACGCCTGCGGATCAGGGCTTGCCGGCGGCCTTCCGTCGGGGCCGCGCCGGCTAACGAAGGTCAAGCCTCCGCCGTCGGCTAACACCGACGATGAGGCAAGTCGCCGACTCCTCCTCGACCCGCTGCGGAGGCCCAAGTGGCAAAGGAGTGAGGGAGAGAGTGGAGGGAGGATGTGGGGGGAGAGGAGATGTATCCTGGCCTCCGCGAGAATCTACTAGTCATCTGCTTACACTCGATACGCATTAATGGTGAGTGCATGGTTTCGAGAGAATATTGATTTCGTTTGATCTTGATCGATGGATAAAGATATATGATTCAGTTAAAATCAGCAGTCTTGAAGAGCCTCTTTTCTAAAACTATAGTTTAAAACAATAAATTATATACTTAATTTCCATACTTAGGTCAATTAATGGTATTTCAGTATATCATTGGTGGTTTACGTTTTAAAGATTTTTTTGGGAAAAAACCCGCTATTATCACACAAGGATAGCAGTGTTAATTTTTCTTTTCAAGATGTATATTAGAGGAATGTAGTCCAAAGATTCTTTGTCGGACACATGAAACGCACGAGATAAACGTGCAAAAATGATTTATATTTTTATATTCGCACTTGGAATTTAAAAAAAGTCTGATAAGTATATATGATACGTAAATCAAACTTATATAACGCAAATTTATATCACCGTTTTTTATCGTTTATGTTTATTTTTAAACTTTAATATGAAAAAAAAATTTACCTGTTTTCGCAAACTTATTTAAAGAATCGTCAAAATAAATAAACGGTATAAGCAATATGGACTGTATATTAAATTTGAAATCTAAATATTTAAATACCAAACACTTTAAATGATTGAACAAAATTATGAAGAATGATATATCTTCTCCGAGAAAGTTAAACCAAATCGCCAAGCAAAATTTTCAGATTTACGCATATAGTAGTCCATTCTCTATAAAGTAATTTTTATATTATCAAATAAATAAAGTTAATTATTTCAACGAAAATAGTAACCGCGAAATTATATTATTATTGTGAAGAAAAGTAAACAGCAATGTATACACAATATTTTTATATGACGATATATAAAAGAAATTAAAGTCAACACGATCGAGGTATCAATTTAATTATCTCTTTTTTTTACCTTCTGCAGTACAGCCTCAGCGATAAAACAATCAAATAAAAACATGACCCTGCGCAGACTTACGAGACTAACGCGAGATAAGACAATGCGCGGTGAACTTGTGTACCGTTTTAGTAACATCTCAAAGGCCATAAATTAATTTTTATAAAAGAAGCGCGCAATTCTTCTTTCTCACCATCATTCTAATCGATTACATTTTTCTGTTTCAGAGCACCTTCCAGTATTTTGGCCGATGAGCAGGCTCGCGGCAACATATAGCGTCTACGTACGTCCCAGTGTGTGTGTGTGTGTGTGCTGTGTATGAATGTGTATGTGTGTGTGACTGTGTGTCTGTCTGTAACCGAAGCGGCGACCGATTGCGCGCGCGCCTTGAACGTTATTTTTTTTGTATCGCTATTACCTTAGCGCCTTAGTACGAAACGCAATTATAATAGAAAACGGACGACGCGTATAGGTATACACTTTACGATTGAAGTATATACATATATACAGAATTGTACAGCGTCGCCGTATAGATGAATTTTGCGTGCCGCACGCACGCACTCGTGTACATAATTATATAAAAACGATTCGCCCGCGCTACTCTACGCGTATAATTATATTTTTCGTGTTCTTGAGTTTCGACGCGGTCGACGGTCGAACGAACTTGACTTGATTAGCTGCAATTATATATGTGTAATTAATCGAATCTCGCGGCGCGATGTCGCCGGAATTGCGCGCGCGCGCAGCGAATGTTTTTACGTATATATATATTTATTATTATATATAGTTTGTGTTCAGAAAAAAATGTGTCTTTTCTCGTCTCCTTCTTTTCTCTGTCTGTTTTTTTTTTCTTTTTTTTTTTTTTAATTTTATAAATGCGCTGCTAGCCGAAGTATTTAAATTATATATATTTAAATTGATCAAACGTCAGTATGATGCATTGGGAATCAAATAGACTGTGTACAACGTTGCGTATTGCGATGAATTGTGGTATAAGCATCGGGCGTTATAATTACGCATTTAATTGTGAGAGAAGAAAAAGCTTAAACGCTATATTATATAGATGACAATTTATCGACGAATTTTATGCGTGTATATTTTTTGTAAACGAATAAGTGCCTCGAAGCGCTATAATAACGTTTATCGATCAAAGTCCTGTGGTGTATATATAACTTATATATGCACACAAAACCGCCAAAACAATGCAAATACGCCCGCGCCTCTATCTTATCAATCCGCGGGTTGATAGGAAATTACTGTACATTCTTTCTTTCTTCGACTCTTCTTTTTTTACTCAGTTTCTTTTTTTTTTTTTCTTTTTTTTTGTAATTTTAATCTTCGTTACTTTTAAGGATTTTTAGAGAGGAAATTATTGTATATAGCTAGAAAAAAAGGACTATTTTCTTTCATTCGTCGTAGGTCTTGAGAGTTCTCGATGTATAAGATATATGTGAGTTATAATTATGTATGTACGTGTGTACCGTTTATAGTTCAATTGACGTTTCGTTTTGTAATATAAATACGTATAGATGAAGTCTACGTATAAAAAGACGTTTGTATTCTATTAATTTTTTTTTTTTTTTTTTTTTTTAATTCATGATTACGAATTTTTTTTCACGAGAAAATTGAATCTGCAACTGATTCCTATAGAACACGCTATTGAGCGCTTGTGTAAAAAAAAAAAACAAACAAAGCAAATAAAAAAAAATTATGAAACTATTATTTGTATTCATTTTATTTACCATCCGCACAAATTATCGAACATCGGTATACCTTATAAAAATGTCACGACCTCAATATTAAGTTAAATAGATGTAATACAGTCGCAAGGGCTCTTTATGCGTTTGGTAAGAATTTTAAATTTTAATATCTAGTGATCACCATACCAAATAGTGAATAATTTATATGAAAGCAGTACTTACGGACAGCATCAAAAGCTTTATTGAATACATGCGACCGTTCAAAATAATTCTTCTTCATTTTAAATCTTTATATCACCAACACCAAACGAAAAATCCATCCAGCTCTAATCACCCATAAACTCCGTCGAGATCTCCATCGAAGCATCCAACCCCACCGTATAATATGTACCCTCATATATCCGTCCGCAAAAGTTCCATCGCGTGACGCATTTTCTCTTCGTCGCCGGTCGCTCCCTTATCGAGGCATCTCTCACGCGTCAACTTTCCCCTTTCAACGTCGTTGACTCATATATATCGTCTTCCGCAGCGACGACCCTCGGCTCTCCATCCATTGTCCACGAGAGAATGACACGGCAGAGTTTCGGTGGGTAATTTCTTTTGTACACGTTGCTGTTTGATAAGGTATTTTTCGGGAACAATATGTGAATCTTGAATTTAGGATTGATATATTGGAAATATTTCAATGGGCACGACATTATTTATGTGTCAAGCATATAAATCCGAGAGCTTTCTGTTGGCGGTAATAATTAAATTAAATGTTTCAATAAATCATTTGCAGCCACTGCGATCTTCATTATCTTCATGCGGGAAAAATACGTTAAAAATTCAATTTTTTGAAATATAACTTTAAGCGTGTTCAGATATGCCTGTTATACCGCTGTATTCAATTATCGTTTATTCTCGCTAGAAAATAATTTGGAGCAGTAATTTTATATAGAGCAGAAAATAGACTTACCTCCTTCAAACCATTATTATAAATAAAGATATATCGCGAAATGTTATTCATATTATTTATCAATTCGATTAATGTGTAAAAATCGAACATAAGTCGCAGGGAGGGAAAAGAGAGGTTCGTTCGAGGCGAAATAAATGTCCAGCCATCGAGGAACACGTTTCTGCTTTCTTTCATGATTAAGAACTTTTTATTACCACATTATAAATGCACAAAAACATCTTAAAAATATATAATATGCAGGTGTGTGTCGGCTCCACCGGTGTATACGTATGTATGTTTACGCTCTCAGCGCGTGTCTTTGTGTTGTATGTGTTACATTATACGTCTCTCCACGTCCGCGTGTGTATCCTGTACGTGTTATACAAGCGAAGTATATAATATGTTTGTCTGTATATAATATGCATGACGCGTAGTTTCGTTTTTCCTTTGTAATAATCAATAATAATTCAGAAATACACGGTATCTTCGGCTTGGCTGCCGCGCGAGAATTAACATACAGCGTCGCTCACGAAAAATTGATTGTTGCACATTAGCTCGTATATATATGCTTACGTGAGTGTATATATTATGTCTGTGTCAGTGTGTGTCTATGGTATGTGTACAATGTCGAGAAAAAGTAAAACTCGTATATAGAATATTCGTACGTAGCGGTAAAAGAGCGAGAGTATAATATACCTACGCGCGTGATCGTATTAATATACAATATTTTCACTTTTTTTTTCATCGCTTTTTGGATTTTTTTCTGTTTTTTTTTCTTTTTTGGTTGCTGTTGTTGTTTTTTGCTTGTTTGTTATTAATTTCACGCTGGTATCGCATAGTCGCTTGTGTTGTTATTATTATTTTTCTTTTTTTCACATTTTTTTTTTCGTTTTTCTGTATGCATGTATAGTCTGCGTAAAGAGTCTGCGTGAAGAGAGGATATGAACACGTCGATACGCTGCGCTGGTCCACGCTAACGACGAGAGAAAACTTTTATCGCTTGTTAAAACATTTTATTATTTATTATATTACTATAATGTAGAATTACCTTTTATAATCTTATAATATCGTTATTAATAGTAATCAGGTCTTATTAGTGTGTCCTCAAGCGTCTACAATCTTATACAGTTTGTAATTACATCGACAAGACGCTAGAGGGAATGCAATTGAGTAGTTGAAAAAATTCGACCATTTCTTTTTTGATTGATTCAGTGTAATAATGTATTATATTATACTTTTTCCTTCTTTTTTTTTAATCTTTTTTTTTTATTTTTTTTGGCAACTTGAGAGACGCGCTCGTCATGGTCGTGACTGTATAGCGAGGAATCAGCTTTTCCAGTATTATAACAGAGTGTGCACAGCACTTTAATCGCTATATATATAATATATGGATGAATGTAGGAGGAGAGACAGAGGATTTTCCGCGGGCCTTCGAGCGGAGGAAAAATAGTACTTTTTGAAGGTCCCAGCGGGTAAAATCTCGTTATATAACGCTCTATATAATACGAGGATATTGGTCGTCGAGGATATATTATAATCATACGGAACATATATTCAGTGTGAAGCATTAACCGACAAAAACAACTCTTAAAAAAATATTCACTCGAGCATTTTTGCATTTTGTAATATCTTCAAAGTTGGTTTGAAGCGAGTTAAATGCGCTTTTAATTCGAAGCGACCTCGCGCGTAATTGTCCAACGATTTATAACTCTGTGAAATTTCAAGAACATTACAAACTAGAAAAATCTCGGTAAATATTACAATCGACTTTTTATTTTTTAATAAATCTATATCTATATTGAGAATCGATATAGCTTTTATTTTAAACTACAAGTTACTTTTTCGAAACTTAAATTTATATATACTTTTATACAAACGGGTTTCAATATATATATATATATATATATATATATATA
>UXGD01003644.1:0-19616 GCA_900474315.1 Torymus auratus
CTCTCAGAAAGATACACTCGAGGGGTGCCCCTGAGTGCCGGACTAACGCATAGGCAGACTATAGGCGCTGTCTACAGGCCCACACCACGGGAAAGCCCCCACCACCCAAATCTCAAAACTTCAGTTTCATACTAATTAGAAGGGACTCTCTAAAGTTGAATTCGTGAAAAATCTACTATATATTAGTTAAAATTGCTCCACCAATTTCACTATTTCAAATAGTATAATATAATATTTTCGGGAGAATTGTGCATATAGCGACCAAAACGTGATGACACTTCACTCCGAATGCCTGTGACGTGTGAGCGGGTTCTTCTATGTTTTTATAAATTCTTGTTGTAAAAGTTACCATCCTAAAATTCACATGTTCTTGCCCCTGTAGGTAAGAATTAGCCCGAAACTGAAGCTTAAAAATTGGAGTGTCATGTTTATGATTTATCAAATAAGTACTCTGCCCCAGGTAAATAACAATAAGTAATCAATGAGGAATGTATGTAAAACTAATAAGAGCTAGTATACAGAACCCATGCAAATTTAAGCATCTGCTTACGAATTCACCTACTGTTTATAAATGGGGAATTAATTAAAAAGTTATTTTGTTTAAATTTTTACTACTGAATGTCGCACAAAATCTCAATTTTTCTACTTATTTTAGCAAACTTTACCCTTATTTATTTCAACATTCCCTTCATTTCCCTAGATTAAATTTTTTTTAAATTTCATATTTTGACAAGCTCGATCTAGGTACACAATATAGCATCAATTCTACTTTTATAACTATTTTAGATTATTTAATAACACAAAGCCCATAAATTTTGCTACATTTTCAGTAATTTTCACGATTCCAAATATACCAAATTAAAAATGTCAAATACACGCGGACAAAAATTTTCATTAACCAATCTTTCTCCGTCATTCCTGGAAACCAATCGTCACCTCAAACCCCTTAAGTACTCGCACCTTCCCACTTTCCTTCTCTTCATCCTTCACCCTACCCCTGAAAAATCCCATCATCTCCCCCCCACCCCTATATATACCCACATCATATATATATACACCTCCGCGCCTGCGCTGACGACCACCACGTCCTCCACTTGCTCATATATATAGATATACATCTCCACTTTCTCTGTTACCCCGCAGCACACGCAGAAGGCCGGCGAGTGCGCGCGAATAGTCGCGGCCGCAGCAAAACGCATGCACGCGGGGGGGCTCGTACCTAGTACAAGCTGCGCGGCGGCGCGTCTCGCAGACGATGCCGCGGCTCCGTGGGCTACGGAGCGCAGCCCAACTCGCCCTGCCACTCGCCTTCTTCTCCGCTGTCCAAGTAAGACAACGCAGTAGTACTCTCAGCTCTCTCTCTCTCTTCCCACATACCTATATATAATCCTTTCTTCACATATATACACTCACCACGAACGCGTGCACAAAATAATAGTCTCATCGCATCGCATGCTGTCTGTGCACGCACTACACCTGAAGTCTCTATATATAATATGCATATGTGCGTTTACGTATGTACATACGTAGGTGTGTGTGTGATTATTATGGGTTGATAGAAAGAGAGATATGCGGTGCACGCTCGCGCCCCCCCGCCGCGCGCCGATCAATAATACAAGCGAGAGAGAGAGAGAGAGGGTGGTTTACGATGTCTGTGCAGGCTGCCAGTAGCAGGCAGCAGCAGCAGCAAATGAGGCGCATAACCTTGCGAGGGGGTGTATTTTTAGCGAGCGATATCGCGCTCTGCAGGTGTATGTGTCGGTGTGGGTGTATGCGCGAAATTTTGGTAGGTTTTTTTGTTTGCGTGTGTGTGTGTGTGAATGCGAGGAGAGTAAGATGTATAGGAATAGGGTGGAAAAGGTATGGAATGAGAGAGATGGGGGATTGTTATTGTTTTTATCAAGAGAGAGAGCAGGTGTTTCTTCGTATGTCGATTTCGTTGGAGTTTTCAAGGCGGCATTGCTGGCTTTTATGCACTCCACTGAATATTATTTTTTATTTTCGTATCATATGCTGTGGGTTATTTTGATTTTATTGCGCTTTTTTATGAAGTAAAGGCAGACGAGTATATTATGTGCATTTATTCAAGCACATAATGTGTTCTTTTATGTACGTGCACCACACGCAGTATGAGAAATTCACTGCGGATGGGAGAATCAGGGGATATGATAACAAATTTTAATTTGCATAAAAGATGAATAATGATAAAAATATATGAGAAACACATAATACTTTAATGTGATGATATTGCATTTCTTTGGGAAATTTATTTTTTATAATAGCCTCGTATTTTCTATAATTCGCATTTCTTTGCATTTATGGTTTCTTTTCCGTACATCGGTTACCTAATATATGATACAGATTCAATCGTCAAAATAAATTAACTTTTCCATTATTAGAAAATAATGCATCACCTTAAATTATAACATTCTACAACTGCGTGCACAATTATACATGCTTAGATTTTCTCCAGATTCAAAACCTTTACAAAGTAAAAATTTACCGCGAAATTAATTATCAGCATAACAACCATACTCCCTATAAAAATCATTCAATAAAATCGTCCATCAGCGTTCGACTCAGAGGTATATAGCAAGTTGTCCGCACCTATAGAACGATTCGAATCCCGTCGATATTGCAGAAAAATGACTCCGCGAATTTTTCCCGTCCCTATGATCAATCTGCAAAACCAAAATTTTGCCTCGTCACCTGCACCGAAGCATAGCGCTTATACTCCTTCCATAATAAGAAAGTATAATATTAAAATTTCCTCTCTCTGCGCTCATAAAGCTACTTCTATTTTAACATTTACAGCCAATAAAAGCGCACATATACATCGAGCCTTGCACACCCATATCACTCGCTCTTTTTAAAACTCAGCCCCCTTATCGCCTCCTCTCTCTCTACAACTCCCCCACCCCAATGCCACGAAACTATATGCAGAGGGCAATTGCGATACGGTATCTACCCGAAAAAGCACTATATATCTACTGGCACTATCAGCAACCTCAAAACTATCTATCTTCTTTTACAACCGTGCACTCTGCTTCCCCTCTCTCTTTCTCTCATTCTATGCACTCATCTACCCCCCAAACAAACCCTTATCCGCGCGTACACACGTACCGCATATCAGCCCTCTCTCTCTCTCAACCTACGTCACGCGCCTGCGCCCCCGCTTCGGCTAGCTATCACCTATATAGCGCGCGCGTAGCTCCCGCATTACTTTAGTGCGCGGCCGAGTGGTGCTCCTCGCGGACGTGTATGTGTATATATATACACACACACTATATATTATACACGCTGCACGGGAGGGCTGCATTGCGCGCGGCCTTCCTTTACGTTTTTGTGTTTATATATAAGTGTACGGAAACGCTCACCGTGAGGATATATATTACACATATATAAAGTGGTGACAGGAGGTGGTGGCGGAGGGCAGAGGCCGCGGTGGTACAAGTGCAGGATGAAAGTTGACTGGCATCGGGATAATGACAGGGAACAGCAGCAGCATGAGCGACGACGACGACACGGGGTTCATGATTGACATGGAATTCGAGCAAAATGTACGTGTGTGTGTGTGTGTTCGCGCTGTCGATTGATTTTTCTCTCTCTCTCTCTCACTCACTCTCTCAACCTGTCTTTATATATCTTGCTCGCGCGAGCTCTCTGCGTACGCGATTATGAAAAAAAGCTTCGCTGATTTGTGTGTCGCGAATGATGCTGTGCTATTTTACAGAGGTATAGGTGCGCGCGCGCGCAAGGGGTGAGATATATACGCGGGGAGAGGGATGAGAATTGCGCGATGATATAGTGGCGACGGTGGTGCGGGGATTGTTGTGTCTGGTGTGTGTATGTGTGTGTCAGGTAGATATAGGGGATGAGCTTGGTTTGGATCGCAGCGATATCCGTAGGTCTGGTTTTATTTTTTTTTTCTTTTTTCGTTCTAGTAATATGGTTGGACGATGGTGGTATTATTGATGTAGTCAATGGTCACTAAATTTTCATGCACTTTTTATAACTATTACTTTTATATATATCTGCTGCTGTCGTGCAGCAACATAGGATCTCCCGTTAATGAGGAGCACAGCAGCAGCAACCGCTTCAGAAAATTCCATTAATCATTTCATTATTTTTTCGCTGACGATGGTACACTGCACACGGCTTTTGTGGCGTCGCGTCTTCATTATATTCGCCTCCTCCATCCCCCTACCGCGGTTCTGTGCTCCCCGCGTGTATACATACATAAGTTATGTAATGAGATTTGCATTGCATAACACGCGGTTGGGATAAACTAGAGAATGTGAGGGGTTGGTGGAGTTTGTTGTTTAGTGGGTAGAGGGGAAGGGCAGAGTTATTCTTTATTAATATTTTGTATAATTGAATTTTCTTTTTAAGGTCTCGGCGAAGCTTTGCGATGGAGGTCACGTGTAAGTATTTTGATGACACGCTCTTATATATGGATATATATATACTTATAATGTGCATGCGTGATTTTAGTTATTCCTTTTGTCCTAAGATGTTTGAAGTATACAGTTGAATTTGAATAACTTTTGATATTCCGTATAAATTAGTTATTTGAATATTATATATAGGATTGCATTATATGAAAAGTTGAGTAAAATAAACCGCAAGCTTATATTTTTCTTATCAATTTTACTCTCGAATAAGTAACACGTGAATGTAATGGAAAATTATACTTTTCAGATGCACATTCCCTAAAGAATGCTGCAGTCTCGGTTGCTGCAGCTACTCGGCGTTCCCGCAGATCGGAAACTCCGTCACGGAAATGTTCAAGTTTCTATTCTGGTACTACTGGTACCTATGGTGAGTTTTAGATTCTACTACCACACTATAACACCAAGCATATCATTGAACGAAATCAACCTTCAGCTTCACACTTCAACATTATAGTCGTTCTGCTAATGAAAACACATTCCTATTGGAAAAATTCAAGTAAGATATCTCGTGGCAAAATCTCACCTTAGATTCTGCTCCAAATGCTGCTAAAAACAACTTTTCAGTACTAAAGACCGTTTGTTAGGTAGTTTCACAATCCAAATGAATTTTCGTTTTTTACAAACTTTATACATAAGATCCCACCTGAGAAATCATTCATGAAATTTCTAAAAAATTCTCAGGCCACTTTTCAGGTGAGATCTCAGGCGAACTGTCGCATATAAAATTTCTATAAAAATCGAAAAAAACTATCTGATTGATATAAGTACTTGTTAGTATTTACTGAAAAGTTGCATTTTCTGCAGAGTCTCAGGTGAGATTTCGGCACGAGATCTCTCACCTAACTCATCACCCGAATGGTTTCAATAGAGTACACAAAGTTCTCGAAAATCTTCTTACACCTCTTGGCAAGATCACAAACCCAGTTAATTTGCAACAATAATAAACAAAAGAAGAAAAGAAAAATAGCTACTGATATATTTTCGTATCGCAGGATCGCGGTGTTCGCGGGCCTGATTATCGCGGCGGCCTGCGGATGCTGGCTGTGCCGCAGGCGGCAGGCAAGCATGATGGAGGAAGGCACGATATCGGACCGAGCGTCGACCGGCTCCTGCTACCTGCCGCCCCACTACAGCCGCTGCAGTTCTATCGTCCAGGCGATGCCGCCGCCTTACAATGAGGTCAGTGCGTCTTTATTGTTCTTTTCTTTTCCCTTTCTTTTTGCTGTACAGCTTGTTTGCTCGGTATGTTGGGATATATTGGGAGGAAGTTTCGCGATGCAATCTTGTTATTATCTTTTGCAAGTTCGTTTTTTGTAAGATAAGTTGGGGAAGAAGTTTGTACGTGCGGCTATACTGAAAGTATGTTGATACAAGCCGGGTTTTATTATTTAATGTATGCACGAACAAAAAATGGTTTGTATAGATAGTTATCCCAACCATTTTCATATCGTTACGTTAAAACTATCGTTATACCATTCTCGATAGTTGTGTCTGCAACCACGAAATTCGCATGTGGCAAGAGTAAAAAAGCAGTCGATGCTTATACATATGATTTGGCTGTTGTTATATTAACTTTGAATGTAGTTATTTCTATACCACTTGTTAACTAAATCACCTTTGGATCTCTGGATTTTTGACCAATTCGAGTTGGTACTGTAACCGATTTTTTGGGCAATCAAAGCAACTTTTTTTCCATGTAGAATTTTTTATGAGAATTTGTGTATGAGTGTTAGTTCAACTGTGTTATAAATTATACATTCCAATAATTAATATTTCATTGAATATGTGCATCGCGGAAGAGCTAAATCTATACCTATGAAATTATATATGATCTGAATCGATTTGAATTTCATAATTAATAATATATTCCTGTATATACCTATATGCTAATGTTCATAATTCTTTAATGTTATGGACTACGAGAGAACTATTTCGTGTATTAAATTTTCGAGATACGTATTGTCATACAAATTATTTACTTAAAGAAGGATACAGTATCTCACAAGATGAAAAACATTACCTGAAAGTCCATTTCAAATTCGCGCGTCTGACTATATAACTCGGTCTATATATCTACTTCTGCTTATTCATAGCATTATATCGAATCGTTTTGTTTACCTGCCTATAGTATTTTTATTTTAGTCGTAATTACTTCTTATTCTTTAAACGATACACCAGAGATTTCGCATGCCCCATTTACAAAATGAACTCGGACTACCCTAATAAGCATTCCGCTTTAGTACCGCAGTTGTGTGCCTTTGACGTATCCGCGCTATTTTATTAACGACCTAATGAATTTTTCGTCGCTTCCCGAATGAAATTTTTTATTCGCCTTATTCAAGATACATACCTATATTGCTCACTCCGCAGATTATCCGAAACGTAGATAAATATTTAAAGAATAACGTTATGCAAATGCGCCTAAAATAAAATCTTTAACAACAACCCAATTTAAAAAAAAGTGTCTCTTTCACTGTTCCTACCTCAGGTAACGGCAAAGCCGGACCTTTACCCGCTGGTGATCGGCTACGACGACGGTTTCGGCAAAGGTGCTTCAGGCCTTGTGATGCGCTACTTCAGGTCGCTGTCCCATGCGAGCACTCTGGACTCGCTCAGCTCGAGCTTCATGTGCAACGTCGTTAACGAGGCCAACACCATCATACCGCCGCCGTACTCCTGCAACAACAGCGTCGACGAGCTGTCAACAGCCGGCGCCGGCGGTGGCGGGGATATGGTACGTTTTTCGATTTATTTCGTTCCTGTCGAATTACAAAAATGAGCTTTGAATATACTAGGGGTGCGAATGAATCGTTCGAAAATTTTTTATTTCTTCTTTTTTGCATTAGAAAATGCATGACGGTGACAATAAATTTTATAAGTTTACATAATTATATAGAATTGGTTGTTTTATCATAAATATGAAGCTAATCTAACATTTTTTATTTCATTTTGAAGTTATTAACAATATAACTTTTGACTCGTGTATTTTTTCGAGTTATTTTTTGTGTAAAAGTTTAAAAAAAAATTCTGAATTATAGTTGCATGGACCTCGTTAGCTTACAAATGTTTTTTTAGTTTACTAAATTGATGTATTATAGGTGATTTCAATACACTATTATATTTGAGTTCATTAAAAAAAAAGTAATTTCGGAACTACTCAACCCACCCCTAAAATATACAACTGTGATATATTTTTTAGGTGATAATGTTAATAATAATGTTTCTATATGGCGCTTTAAAGTGTTAGCTCCTTTTTGCGAATGTCAATCATCACACGTGAATATATGTATATATGCGTATTTATGCTTCCAAATCGTCTTTTGCGATTTGTATCGGTGCAAAGAACCCATGATACTTCTGAAAGTTCAGACTGGAAACTTTGATGGTATACAGATATCACGAATATCGAAAGTTTGTTCTTTAACCCCTCTGGCGGAGAAAGATCTGATACTTTTCATATTTCACTTGATCATTTGAATAAGTTGTCGGTAGATTCATGTCCAACTTTTTACTGTAAAATTTTTTATTGGTATTGTCACTTACGACTACAGTTTTATCATATCTGATTCCTTCTATAATTGGTAATTTACATGGAATCCCGTATGAGGAAAAAAACAAAAATTTGCATTAGTTTAACTTATTTTAATTTTCTTTCGCTCTTCGAAAGTACTTATTTCTTTTTTCATGATTATGACAATATTTATATCTCTAAATTATACGAACGTCCTCATTTACGAGTTGCATTTAAAATTTAAATCGTTCATAATTATATACTAGACCAAAATAGTCTCATACGTGGATCATATTATCGTGCATACATCCTATTTAGATATACAATTATGTCAATATAACGTAATTTTTTTAATTGAAGAGTCTCGTGTTTTAGTAACAATCTGTCTCTTAATTTATTAATAGACCGGCGTAGATATCATAAATACTTTAATATATGTGTGTCAATAAAAGAAAATAACAAAATATTAAATCGCACGCAGTGACAAAATACTCGCGTCTGGATAAAGAAGAATGTCCCGATATTTGGAGCTCGCCGCTTTCTTTTTAAAGATCGTTCCCCAAACTAGTTCAATCAGTATTTAAAGCTTCTACCTAATGAAGCAAAAAGAAAATTTTCAACCGTACACCTCAGAATTCATCTTTAAAATATATACACAATACCTATATCAGTAAAAACATACGTGCATAGTAAGACACCCAACTATATGTATAACTTTGCCAAACTACATCCAATTTTTCCCGCCATTCATCTTACATCCCACCACACAACCCGTACACACAAAAATCCAATCTTCAAGTATTACTTTACACCTTCTCACTTCAAACTCTCCGAAATCTCAAACTCTATATTATACGTCACGCTGCCCTATAACCACCTAATCACACGCTCGACTACGACCGCCTTCCTGTACCCAACGCCCCGCGTAATTCGCATCAGCCCGCGGCAATTATACCTACACGCGAGAGAGAGAGAGAGGGAGAGATAACATGACAATCGAACGATGGATTTTCTGCTGTGCAGGGCGGCGCCGTGGGCGGTGGTGGCCGTGAGCGTCCGACGAACTTCGGCGAGGGCTCGCTCGCGTCCCTTGCCAACCATCGCACCACCTCCGACGTGTCCAGCCTTGCTGCCCAGTCGCCTCTGTCGCCACCTCGGGCTACCAGTCCCACGATAGAGGTCAGTTACACATACTTTTCGTATCTTTATAATATATTTATAAATACCTACATATAGGCGGTAGGATATATATTATTGGCACGGCGTGGATATATTGTGCCTTTTTATTTTGGGAGTATAATGTACCGCGCACATTTGAATTGTTAATTTATTATCGCGCTGAAAGTGCTGTCTGATGGGAGGCTGATGTGAATTTGTTTTTTCGTTCGTTTTTGCAGATACCGTTATTGGAATCACGCATATATTTTTCACATTGCAAATGATCGCGGTTTTGTCGAGTGATTATATTGTTCTTTTTTAAATAAAAAATATATGTATTTCAAAGAGGCTTTAAAGTGTATATAATATGAGTGGTACTTTCTTGCATTCATATAACGTATGTACGTTGTGATTGTGCTTTCAAATGGCAACATCGACAACAACGACAACGCGCGTAAAGATCCCGTCGGAGTCGGTATGTTATGCAAGTGAATTTAGGTATACGCAGTTTGGGTATGCTTGAATTTATGTGTACATAATTATTAATATAATATTCGTAATTTAATCCTCTATAAGTAGTTATCTAATTTGATCTTGTTATCGGTATCATATTCGAGGTATATACATACTCCGTTACATAAATAATAAATAGCTATTATACGATTATTATAATGCGTCCTAAAAGCTTTTACAGTTATGCATATGTGTACATACTATATTGGCTTATATTCTTGTTGACGTGTATTACATTAAGTTCCGTATAGGCAGTTCGCATCCACTTTTGTAATTGTTGTATAAGTAATGTAAATTTACCTTGTTGTACATCTTTCCATACATTTGTATACGGGAATACTTGCTATCACGATTATCCGGTAGAAAACTTGTTATCTTAAAAACTTTTTCCCTAATTTTAGTAACATCCCTATTGAAAAACATCATATGACAATCACTTATTTATTTATTTATTTATTTATGCTTGTTAAATCTTGTGACAATCACTAAACTTGATCATCATCTCTGAATTCACGCTAAAAAGTCAAATGATTTTCATATTAATTTTCATATTAATTATTGTCATCATTTATTATTGTTGATCTTAAATTTTTTATATTTCATTTTTCATTACTAATTTATGACAACTAATTCAAAACTTCTTTGCCAGCGTTTACATTATATCAACAAACGTTAATCGTAGATTCAAGTAAATTAATGAATGATAATAATAAATAATAATAATTGTTTGAATAAATATTTAAAAAATTGGAAACATTAGAGTCACATGAGAATCACATGAAAATCATATAAAAATCATTTGACTTTTTGGCGTGATTTCTTTCAAGTGGGATAAAATACACTTATGTAGTAAATCACAGTCTGTAAATCCGTAGATCCATAAATTTGTCTTTTTCCCCCAATATTTTACAATGCGTAACAATATTATAATAGTATTCTTACTACCCTATTATTATTAACACCTATAATACTTCATCATCGAACCTACTTGCTCTCGTTAAAAAAAGATTTCATTACAGTAAAACAGTGACCGCGCCCCTTTACTCGCATAATTAGCATAAAATCCTTCTATACACAGCCCTTCACACACGGCGTGTGTTCTCTGTTCCAGCTCCGCGAGCTCCTGGACAAGATCCAGCAGCTGCCGCAGCTCCCGGCGTCCCAGCAGAACCGGCCGCAAGCTCTGTTCTCGCTCGGCTTGAGCCAGCGCGGCAGTCCACCCCCGGGTCTACTGGACCATCACGATCACCAATCCTCTTCATCCTCCGGCGCCCAGCAGCGGACGAAGCGCACACGTGGGAAGACGTACGTGTCGGTGGGTCCGCCACCGGCGCCGCGCGCCTCGCGATCCTGGCTCTCGCGTTCGGCTCCGACGACACCATCCGGTGCGACCGCGAGTGCCGTCGCCTCCTTCCTACCTGGCCATCACAATCATCACAATCATCATCACCATCATCATCATCATCATCATCGGGGCGACAGCAGCGAGGCGGGGAACAGACAGCAAGCTGTGCCACTCCTGCTGGCCGAGCAGGACGAGAACGAGCACGGGATCAACGTGCCCGAGATCGTTTGAGGCGAGGCTTGTCTGGATATGGCAATATGGTGATATATTGTGACGAGTATAGAGTAGTGTATAGGAACGACGGGAAATTGCAGGATTGCTTGGGTATTTTTGCGTGAGGCGGCGATTAGAGCACGCAGGGTATGTAATGTAACGATGATGATGATGATGAGTGGGGTCAAGAGGAGTGGCCAGAGATGGGCGCAGTTCTTTAGCTCTTTATTGTGATAAGTGTCTTGTGGTTATACGTGGACGGTATTGCAAGCTCAAAGGGAGGTACCCGAACGCGTGCGTTAATGGGGTAATGGTTAGTATTTATGAATGCCGGCGATTAGTTTTTTCTGAAAAGTGTGAAAATTGGAACAATTATTATGAATCCGTTTAAATAAGACACTTTTGATTTTAAAGCGTTGTTGTTAATGATGCAAATGGCCTAATACGCGATTGAATAATTGGTCATTCTTTACTGAAAAATATTACTCGTGATCACGTAAAAAAAATTGATATGAAAATTCGATAAAGTTCTGAAAACTATACGAAATAATGCTTGTCCGAAAGTACAACTAATTGCAGTTTTGAGTATAAGGTGTATATCAGTATTAATGCCCATCTCTGGTGTTATCACGAGGAAAAGAAGTTTACTTGGCGGGATGCAGCGATTTTGTAGTGTAAAAGAAGGTTGTGAGTTTTAACGATGATTGTAAATTAAGTCTCGGGGTTGAATATGACATTGTTATTATTGAACTGTAACAACCGTAGATCAAAATAATATCTATTTTTATCACACTGTTTTGAGGATGAAAAAAAAAATGAAGAATAAGAAGTAAAAGAAGCATTTTAAGTGGTAGTTTGTAGTTAAGTCAAGTACGTCGATGTCATATGGTGGGGGAAAAAATCGCATATGTCATTTAAAAAGTTGCAATGTATAAAAATGACAATTACTACTAGACAATATCGTTATGATTTTTCTCATGTTTCACGCAAAAACGTCGATTAAAAAACGCGCGCGCGCGCGGAGAAATTTGAAAATCGCTAATGGAAATCGCTGTATTTTAAGTGTACTTCTTTTTTCTCAAAATTACCTATATGTACATGCACAAGGAGGAAGCATGACAATATAATGTTCTTGTCGCGATATTGTTATGTCTTCTGCCGGGATTTTTACCACTGCAAGCAATTCTGTTATTTTTTACGGGTTTAATACGGTTTCAGTCGTTCAGAAGCAGAGATTTGTACATTAGACTCGTTTACTTTCGTTCTAGAATTATTGCATTTATGCCGAATAAAGCGTATACTATATATTATATGATATATAATATTGGTTTTTATACATCGAATAATAACGATTAAAAGATATATTAAAAAATTACAATAAGTAATATATAAAATATAAGTCTATACTTTTTAAATCAAGTTGTGGCATATACGACTATAGTCGAATTGTTTCAAAGCCACGTTCGACAACTCGCACGAAGTTATAAATATACAATTAACGAAACAAATTTCTGCTCTGAATATTCCTCATATGCAAACGAAAATTCATTATATATATATTATACGAAAATGTAAACAAAAAGAAAGAAAAGCGTCGTACGGAAAACCTCAACGCGCGGGTAAGTGGGAGATTTTTAAACAGGACCCAACGGGGCCTTATGTAGATTTACCCTCTAGCAATCAGACTCCTTACCCCTCCCCCCGAGGCCGAAAATACCTCGCTGGATTTTCCTCGAGTTGTGCATCGTACTATATATACGTATAGCGCGTTCAGTGTTGTTTCTCTTTCTCACACACAGACACACAGTCAAAATCCCCTTAGTATCGAGTTTTTTCTTATCCATGTGTAGTAGTGCGAGGCTCGTGTTGTTGCCTATATACATATACTTATAGGTAGTGGTTGTTTCAAGCGTAAAAGCTCTCTTTCGATGTGTTGTTGAGTGGCGCAAACGATTTTTACTTGTAAGGAGAAGCAAAACGTATACTTACATAAAGTCCGAAGGTGTCATGGATCGCGCAGATCTGAGGTGAGATCTCATGCCAAAATCTCACCTGATCCTGCTGCAGATGCTACAAAAAATCTTGAATAAATTAAAAATCAGCTTTTCGGGTATTGGAAATTTCGTAATAGACTGTTTTACCCTCCATTTAAACTTAAAAATACACATTTTGATTTATTTTACACAATTTTTCCATTTTTACAAATTTTAACCATGAAGTGATCATGTATCTCATGTGATTTAGAAGTGATATCTTATGTGATTTTGTAGTGATATCTCGTATGATTTCTCAGGTAAGAACTCATGTGATTTCTCAGGTGAGTTCTCATGATATATTCGATGTTTAGATATACGAAATCTCACCTGAGATATCACCTGCGAAATCACCTGAGATCTCATTTAAAATTTATAAACATTGAAATATTGTCTAAAATATTTCAGAATGTGTATTTTTTAGTTCATCTGGGGTGAAACATCCTGTTAGGCAATTTCCAATACTTGGAAAGCTTATTTTTAATTTATGTAAGACGTAAGATTTTTTGCAGCATCTGCAGCAGGATCATGCCAAAATCTCACCTGAGATTTTTCAGTAGGGATTTGTATGTATATTTTCGATTTTGTGTAATGAAAAGTTCGACATGGACGTATTAGTGGAATGTGCCGATATTTAGAGTGACAAGTCTTGAGTTTATGGTGTATAAGTGAGGAAATCGAACGATTCGGTCGATTAGCAGCGCAAGGAGATATCGAAAATTATTATTATTATTATTAGAATATTTGACAATTCTAGTGATGCCAAAATTCCGTTATATATTATATTCGCGAGATTGTTTGCGCAGATTATAAGACTAGGCGAATGATTGTTCGACGTAATTTTCCAACTATAAGATTTCACTATGTTAAAGAAACAGTGTTTAATTAGTAAATTATCAGTACTATTTATTTTCTTTCAATTCAGTGAAATTTCGGACCTATGTAAAAGTGTGTCCTCGATCCGGCATGCCAAAAATGGGATACAACAACGCGCAAAAAAAGACAAACCAAAATTCAGCGAGGTCTTTCGCCCGATCATAATCTGCGTTATACAGACACCCACCTGTACACTGGAAAAAGCGGCTCGTTGTCACTGTAAATACATATACCTCTCCGTTGCGATTCGAAGTATATAGAAAAAAGTCACGATATGGTCTACAAAAGTATCGACGCGTATGATAAGCAGCCATGTATCCCTACACGACTATAATATATGAGACCTCATATGAGAACTATATAAGATCTCATATGAGATCGTTGATTCATATTATTTTCGCGTGGGAGGACCGAAGAAGCGAAAAAAAAGAATAAAAAAAATAACAAATAAACGCCGATGCAACACTATAGACTGAAAGAAGGCGACGAAGAAGACGTATAATGTACTTAAACGGCCTCGCACCTCGTCCCGCGCGCGGACACCGGAGCATCGAAGATTCAAAGCTGTCCTATATATTATTAATAATCGTTGTGTCGTTTCGGTGTCTGTTGTACTCTCACTTATACCTATATGATGATGATGACACACTTCTCCGCCGCTCTCGCGCGCTTTATTATATTGAGATTGTTGCGTTCGTCGTCGTATGTGTACGCGGATTTGAACTATGATGGGGATCGATGCGCGCACCTTTAATGTTTGATTTGTTTACCTGCGAGAAGATTTATTAGACTTGCGTTAAAATAGGCTTTAACCCATTTAAATCTATATTTAGTCTTTTTATATATAAGTTCGACGTTCGTTCGTCCCAGAGAGGACATTCATCAGTTATTTGTTACTGTACCACTGAAACTCTTCAACTGCGGTTGCGTCGGGAGATATATGTGTAATATTATATGGCAACGAGAAAGTGCGCGATAAGGACGACCTCCTTAAGGTTTTTTCAAATTTACCTATATTATCTCTTCTTCTCTCTCTCTCTCTTTCTATCTACTAATTCCACGATCGGTCTATATATTGTATACGTTGATATTATTCGTCGAGAGTTCACACGATGTGCCGATGTATACGTATTTATGTAATCTGCATCAATTCCGATTTTTATTGTATATGATTGTTGAACGAAAATTCTATTTGAACATTTACATATTTTGCCTATAAATTAATGATTGTAAAAAAAAACTTTTAATCATAATTTTAACAGCCTAAAGAAGTTGTTATTAGCAACAAAAACACACTAAAGGTTGTCAAAAAGATTCTTGGCCAATGAATCGCACCGCAAACGAGAGCGCGTCGCAATAATATAAAAGACATTTTACGAGAAGTATTTTAGTTTACAGACATTGTTTTATATTCATAGTTAAGGAATAACAAGGAAAAGAAAAACAAAGGCTTATGGATATATCACTTTTTAAGATGCAGATCGAGACACACAAAAAACACACCACATAACTCACACACAGATGTATCACTTGACGCAAAGTAATTGTATACTCAGTAATCCGTCGAACTGCGAGAGGCGAATTTAAGTCCTCTCGCATAAGTTCGAGAAGAAGAAGAAAAAAAGCGCGCCATGCAGACGACTATAACTACAATTTGCAGAACTATAAACCATATAGAGCAGCAAGAAGGAAAAATCGGTCCATCCAATGAGCAGCCGTTCGAACAAAAACGTAGATTTATATAGGGTAATATTATACATTACAAATGTATCGAGGCGAGAGAATCGAGGAGAAACAAATTAATTAATATAATGGAAACTAAAATATGTATAACAAATAAATAAACACAGATCTTACGGGTTTTTAAACGAAATAAAAGTCGTGTGTGTGTAATAAATCGTAAAAATTTCAATGCTCAATAAACGACCGTCGGTGATTTTACGCGTGTGATTAAGGGGATACCGATTTTACTGTAGCTACTATTACGATATATTACGAAGTATATAATTATACGAAAATATAATGAATTAACTGGTAAAGAAAAGAAGAGGTGAGACGGAAGGGGCGAAGCGCGCAAGGTGTCTGCAAATCTAGTCGGTTCGTTATTATTCTTTACAGTCATTCACAATAACGTCAGAGCGTTCGATATTATGTGCGAGCGAAGATATCGAAAGAATAAGAAACGAAAAAAAAAGAATTGAAAATTTTCAAGCTTACGTACATTGTAAACAGTACTAATTTTATCCTACGTTATCATATTGTAATAGTCGATAGTCTTTAAGGCTCTCGCTTTGGCCCACATTTGCTTTTGAAACGAGAAAGTTTTCGAGCGACGGTTGATTTCGTACTTCAGTCGATATTCATTTTTGATCTCTTTATGAGCATTTATTTTTTAAACAATGTTTTGTATGTTAGTGTTATCATATATTGAAATGTGTTTTTATATTTATAGTTATATATACCGTGTATGTTTGTTATATAGTTCAATATATAATTTATTCTTGTTTAAATAGTATATCTGATATTTTAAGCTATAAAAAATTACCTACAAACATTATAACATGGCAAAGAATCATCCGGTCAAGTTTAGTTGGTCTCATTACATGAAATAACAAAGAATATGCGTCCATAGAAGTAAAGTATAGTTGGTAAAACAAAATGTATTGAAAACTAACTAATAGTAGGTAATAATTTGTTTATTCATTGCACGAAGTAAACAGCGCACAATGATAGATTAATTTAGGGGGTATATGGAGCTTTCTCGTTTCAAAAATGACGATTTCGATGATATCAATCCGCGGCGAGCCTTAAAAAAAAAAAAAAAAAACGGAATAAAATAAAAGTAAAAAAGTAAACACGAATAATACAGAATTGTTAAGAGATGCAGAATTCAAGATTCATGGTACTACGCACGTCTTCGTGTACTAGCATGTATTTTTTTATAACACGAGTAAAAATAAATAAAAGCTTTTATCAAAATTGTGTTTTATGTTTTTTTTTTAATGCTTTGAAATTGCGCTTGATTAATATTGCCTATATATTACTTTAATTTTATAAGTTATATTAGTATATTTATATCTAAACCTAAACATTATCTTTCAAATTAGCGCGGGAAAGGTTCACTAAAGGCTTTTGACATCTCGCGCACGCACGCCACGCGCCGCCAATGTGCGCATGCGTGTAATTCCTATTATTGTTGTGTCTGCCATCAAGTTTGCCGATTGCCGTGCAGTTTTATTGTTACCTTGCATTGTTATAAAATTCAACACAAATATGTCTGTAAGTACATTAAACCACAAATAACAAACTTAGCAATACAACTTTTTTATGTGAGATTAATAAATATAACGTTTTCTGTTTCAGTCGGGAAAGGCGCAGGTAAATTCAATCGCACATTATAAAACATAACCTATAATTATAACTTTATATTGCTTATTTCACATTTTTAATGATTTTTTATTTTTTTATAACAGCACAATATCTCAAATGATCAAAAAGAAAAGAAGAGAAAAGAGAGTATTTTAGATTTATCAAAATACTTGGAAAAGAATATCAGAGTCAAATTCGCTGGTGGTAGGGAAGCATCAGGAATCTTAAAAGGATATGATCCTCTACTAAATCTTGTATTAGATAATACAACTGAATATCTTAGAGGTTGGTTCTTTATTATTAATATTATTAACATTATGATAATTCTAGCAATCTAATAAATGAAACTTTTTGCTAGATCCTGATGATCCATACAAGTTAAATCAAGATACAAGAAATTTAGGCCTTGTTGTTTGTCGAGGAACTTCTGTTGTACTTATTTGTCCAGTTGATGGTATGGAATCAATTCCAAATCCATTTGTGCAACAAGAAGGGTGATGTAGCTTTCCAATTCACACATCTCATTCCTCATGTAACTTACAATTCTTATTTTTTTATATTTTCATTTAATTTTGATAATTGTAAAAAAATAACTGTATATAACTACATATAAGTAAAATACAAGAAAATACAAATGAATTTTATACTAGAAATGTTAATTTTTTTGTTTTTGACACTAGTATTAATACACAATCATGTCAATTTTTTCATATAAAGTAATTTAATTTTGTGTAAAAATCATTCAAATAAATTAACTGCCTTGTTAATTGAGGAATATTAATCGATCATTTAAAAAAAAAAATTAATTTATGTATTTCATATGATACAATATTAACGTTATACAATATAAAAAATTATTCTACATCTATATAAGGTACTCAGTCAACTTAATACTATTACTGTGATCACAGTAACTTTTAAAAATAGTACAAAGTAAATAATAGATTCATAAAATAATTTCAAGTGACGCATCAAAATAGACAATCGCTACGATGGCTCAATCATTTCCAAATTCGTTGCGTAGCCAAGGATATTGTTTTGGACAGTCGAAGCAGGTGTGCAAGTACCTATGGGTCTTGAGTATTCTACTTGGCAATTTGCACGAATTTGGCACGTCGCATGCTATTTCATGGGTATCGAATTTCTTGTTATAACAATGCCAAGGCTGGAACGAACGAAGTGTTTCCACAGACGTTGGATTTCTCATCCACTCCAACACTTGCTGATTCGAAACGAAATAAACGTCGGGCAGTCGAAGAACGTCGTCGATGAATTTCTGAAAAAAATTTATAGTCATTTTAATTTATTCACAAAAGTAACGATATATTCTGTCTTTGTAACACTCACGGAGAGCGCCGTGTAATAATCAGGATTCTGAATCCACGTAGTTGTAAAGTGAAGTCCCAGAGGAGCTCGATTACTCGTATAATGCATTTTGAAATTATTCATCAGTATGTCGTAAACGTCCTCTCCGGAAAGATTCAGCTCACACGTTTCCAGCGTCGGGCAATTTTGGTCCTTCAATAAAACCAACACTCAACACTTATAATAACATTAGCCATACACTTACGTATAATAATAATAATGTATGTACGTACCCCAACAATGAGTGGATTAATGGGTATCTCCCAGAGCCCCGGGTACGACCTCGTAGGGCACATCTGGCCAATAGCCGTGCAACTATGTGGAGTCTGGTAATCGAGGGTGTAAGGCCAAATCGGAGGATGGGACACCGGCGCTATGAGTGTCGAATCGTAGACGAAACCGAACTCCGACATCATGAGGAACTGGCGGTTCCATCCCAGACGGAAGAAAGGTACTCTCAAACCTTCAAAATGTTCGATCGATTTAATAATTCAATGGTTATAACAATATCCTCGCGAACCTTATATTTTCATACCTCTCAAGTCTTCCAATCTCACACCGGCGAATCTATTGACGATGTTGGCCTGTCCAACCATTTCGTCGAACCAGTCCTCGAGCGTCGCATTCTGCATCCACCAATTCTCAGGGCCCCGATGGCTGCGAATTTATAATTCATCAGCCTATTATACTTACTTGGAAAGGGTCAGGGATCTGGATCACGGATTTGGCTGAAACTTTGGGATAGGTTTTTGGATATAGAAATATGAAGAAAGCTGCAA
>UXGD01003645.1:0-19610 GCA_900474315.1 Torymus auratus
CACACACACACACACTTACACACACATACACACACACACACTCCACTCCAAATGTGCTGAATAACATATCTAACACATTTTGTCCAAAAATTTTTTCGCACAATCACCATTTTACATACCTACATTTCAAAGTACTCATCAATAAATGAAATAATAGGTAACATCGGTTGGTTATTATCTTTTAAATAACGCAGAAATGTTAATAAGTTAACCTTTGCTATTCTGGATAGTTTTAAAATTTTGATCTATACCGTTAAATGTATGTAGGTCATCGATGAATAAATAAGTAGTAATAATATTGATAAATTTATATAAAATATGAGTTCTAAAAGTCTACGTGTAAGAGAATAATTATATAAATTAATCATATTTTTGTGTACTTTTTAAATATTATTGCACTTTTAAATGTCAAACGTAGGTACTTCCTTTTTATAATTTAAAAGTTTTAAAGAAAGAATTATAAAATATTAAAAAAACACTTGAAAATGAGTAGTATAATGTAACCTACATTATAAGCATGAAATCTTTAAAGTTACTCAAATTACTTGGCCTGAGTTTGTAAATAAAAACAAAAAATAATTTTGTTGTTGGTATTAAATTTTAATGTTTGTGAAGCATTGTTAATATCCATTACTAGTATCGATTGTATTGTGTCTATTATACGGAAAATTGCGGAAAATGAAAATTCTTATCAATTCACACTTCATATGGGTTATAAAATCTATAAAAATACATCAATCCAACAAGTTATTGAAAAACATATGGGTATGAAACGAGAAATCCCAACCATTTTAATAAATATGGAAACTGGAACCTCGAAGAAAGAATGCGCGTCGCTTTAAAGACACACATCCGTACAAGTAATATGAGAGAGTGACCTCAGCAAAAATCCAACGCATTCATACATTTTCTTTTGACATGTTTCACGTAATACTATTTGGAACAAATGATGGGACGCCACAAAAATTTTTGCTCTTTTACGTGACTAATGAAATTGGGTCTAAGGACGTATTTAGTAGTCCACTCAATTACGTATGGAAGAATATTTTAGATTTTTCTATAGTGCATCATAATATTTCATCCTTATCATATAATTCTACTATATAATTAATAAAAATCCATTTTTCAGAGTAGTTGAAAAGGAAAGATTTAATGAGCTTGCAAGTATTTTCCCTTATAAACTAAGTAATGCAATCAGATTTAAATGAAAACTTGAAGTCAGTAGAAGTCCCATATCAAATTTAACAAGGGTTAGAGAGAAATTAATTTATCAATAAATTTTACTGAACCTCCTAGAACAGCTATTTTTATAGAAGAGCTAACAGCATTAATTTGGTTTATACTCTACAATAATCGTTTAATCCATGACTTAGATGTCGAGACATTTCTTAGTATACATTAGTACATCAACAAGTCGTACAACACTCTATTGTGAAATCTACTTGATACTGATATTTTTTCGAATTAATATGGCTAAATCAATCGTTTGGATGTTTGAAGTGGGAGAATAAACTTTGACCTAATAGCCCGTACGCCGAAAAATTCCAAAAAATCCTTCGAAGGTTTCACGTGTCGAGAATTCAGAAAATACTGAAGCCAAGGGAAAAGTGTATACACGGTCGTTTGATGCCCCTGACACTGTCAATGATGGAAATAAATTCAAATAGTATTGTAGGATACTTTTATTACCTGGATATGTAATTTCTCTTACTTGCTTTTGGAATATTTTTCAAAACTATTCAACGTATTTTAAATACAATTATAAATGTAAATGTAAATGTAAATTACACTGTATGAATTGATTCATTTTCATCTATCCAAAAGTTACTGTTTACATTAATAACTTGCATTTTTTTGAATGATAGTAAAATTGTTTGCCAGATTGTGACAAGCATAAAATTACGAGGTGAAGATAATTTATGAGCAACAACTTTTATTATACGTAGCGAGTAAAAGTAATTTATTATGGGCGTGATTGATCAGGGATGCTCTAGTGAGAGGTAAACGCAAAGGGACAAGGAGATTAGATTAAAGAGGATAGGGCCATATGCGATGTTACGTCAAGGTTTACACGTGTGAAGCTAGAATGATGAATATTTCAAAGTCTATTACACATACAGCCAATGGCTTATATATAAACCCTGACAGAAAAAAGAAAACGGAATAGTAAAGAAGAAGGTAAAAATCGAATCCATCTTCTTGGGATTTCACCACACACACTCGCGCGGACTTCGCTATACCAGAAGGTGTAGGTGTGGGCAGATCAAAATGAATAGCGAGTAGTGGGGCGAGTTCCGCTGAAGAATAATCGCCGAGGTCGCGGTAAATTGGGGGGAGGACGGCTAATAGCGGCCAAGATCGAGGTGCGCGCGCGCGCGAGGTAAGTTCGGGAAAACTCAGACCGCGCCGTCAAAGCTTACACGAAAACTACATGGCAGGGATGAAGTCGAGGGCAGAGTCGATACTTTATATTTAGAAGAAAAATGTATTACAGTGAAGCTTACGTATTGACCCTTTCGTGACCTATCTCTCTCTCTCTTCCTCTCTCTCTTCCGAGCAGGAAACGTGACGAAGGGTCGTCAAAGGTTCGAGTTGTGCGGTTTCTCTTTGGACCCCCTGGTGTGCTTTTACGGTAATTTCTCGTTCGTGGGTAGAAATGTTTCTTGGGGGCTAACAATTTGCAATTAGCCCCAAGATACATGTATTTGCTATTTGTTTAGTTTGTTATTTACGACATGTGGCAGCATTTTTTCTTCTTTTGACAGAATAATTAGTTTAAAGTATTATTACTACTATTTGGTTGGAAGAACAAATCCATAAGTAATTATTTTTATGTCTGTAGTGAAAACAATTTGCTCGCGAAAATAAATTGAATTCTTAAGAGAGAAAGTCTGAATTTATTATTTAGCTAGTATATATAAGTTAATGCTATATTAGTTCTAGTTGAATGCAGTATTAAATTTGTAATAAACGAATAATATTTTATTCACGTTAATCTTCGAAAAGATTAGGAGTGACTGATCAAAACGACGCCACGACCAAAATTCTATTTGTGGCATTTATGTAAAAATATAAGACTTTCCTTTCCATTTTATTGTATGAATTTCGTGTAATATATTTTACTAGAATGTGATGTATCGTCACGCGTTTATTGGTTTTTCATCGATCATATTTATTTTCTCTTCCATCTATTCCATCTTGATTAAATATATTATATTAAGCTTGTGTTCACCGGCTCTAACTAAAATATTCATCATACCATATAGATATTGTCGAAAAACAGTGAATTATAGAGTCTTCCTGTGATTCAACATTTGCATTTACCTATATTTGTAAGATACAATTTTAATAATATATATATTTTTTTTTAATAAATAGTATAGTTCCATAATTACTCATTTTGCAGCTGTTTTGGTAAATTGGCTAAGAAATTAGAGAAAAATCATTTCATAGCTTAAACAAATGATTGTTGTCAATGAGAGAATACATTAATATCATAAAGATTGCAGTGGTATAAAAAAATCTTTTAAAACATGTCTTACACCCCATTAGCGACCCCCACAACTACACAGAAAAATAAATATTTAATTCTTGAAGGGAACCCCTCGTAAAAGCTCGAAAAGAGTACATACATAAAGCACTCGTAATCAGCAAAGTAGTATAATCGCAATCTTTGTAAACTTTCAGGTTCCTGACGAAGAGGGTAGCGGAGAACGGCTACAAGCCGTTCGTGGTGATAAGGCCGGAGAACGAGGCCAGCCAGAGCCTGTACAAGAAGCTCGGCTTCCACAAGCTCTACACGATCGTGCGCATGACCTTCGTGCCATACGCGTGGCACGAGTCGGAGCCGACGGCGCCCCCCGCCTACGAGGAGGAGGCGAACACGATACTGCGTGACAACCTCGTGAACGCGGTCAGGCAGCTGAACATCGAGCAGTCGGTCGTCGACGCGCTGCAGGACGGCGGTGGCGCTAAGGTCGAGGCAAAGCCCGCCGACGAGGACGAGGAGGAGGAAGAGGACAGCGAGGACGTGTACACGCGGGTCGAGGAGACGCTCGAGTCTATCGACGAACGGCCCGAGGAGGAGGTCAAGTGCGATATCGTCCCGACGACGAACGGCTGCGCCGAAGATTGCTGCGAGGACGGCGTCACGTCGACGTGCGACGATGGCGAAACGAACGACTGCCCGGCCGACGATGGCGGTGGCGACGACGGTGGCGGTGGCGATTAGGACGCGCGCTCGAGCGCGAGAAGAAGCCGCGAGAGCTGCTCACCGTTCGAAAAGAGTTGAGGTTGGAAGTGTGTGTGTGCGTGAACTTTGATCCAGACCAGCGGGGCTGACTCCATTCTTGAACTTGTATAGATATGCCGTTGTGGTGGGGAAGAGGTGGTCCAATCAAACGTTTACTGTAATTATATATTCTCGTGCGACTTTGAGATTGAGACATTAGTGACTGTACGATGTGGTGGTTCGTAAGCGCGTCGGGTTTTTTTATCTTCCTTTTTTTTTTTAAAAACGGGATTATATTTCACTATGAAATAGTGAACGTCGTAACGTGAATGCTCCGATTTCGAGTAAACATTCGTTCCACACATAATGATAACACATACTTGGATTTTCTAGTTTTATAGGCTGAAGATTTGCGGGATACTATGTAGTATGGGTTTGTACGAGTCTCACAAGCACACACACTTGTGTCCAAAACAATTGAGCGATTATATATATACGCGTCTTTCGAAGTCATGGAATGGAGTTGTACTTGGGAGGCAAAGCTTATTCGCCGGTATATACTCGAACCTCAAACGCTATTCGAATCTGTGGTTTTCTATATCGAATTTACCTCTGACATTTGTAGCATTCCGATACCGCAAGCTGCAGTACTTATACTTGATAAAAAGAAATAATGCATTCCAATCGATTCGAATTCGGTAAAATGACAAACCAAAAAAATGCCGTCGTTACATAGAGTCGCTTACACTCCGCTTGTTTATATTATACGATATTCGATACACCGGCAATTCTTAGAATTTTATGATCTTTAACGCGGAGTGCAACAAAAAAAGCGCAGTCCTTTTGCTTCCCTTGATATGGTACAATGAACGCTTGACAAATATTAAGAATTTCGACTCTTGGCTTTGCTTATTTTAGACTTTCTAACGAAATTGAATTCGTTGTTTTCATACATAAGTACGTTTAAAGTGTTTGACGACAAAAAAAATTTGTTACCGAGCAAGGAATCGAAAAAAAAACAACAAATCATCATTGTACTATGTCAACATAATGTGTACAAAAGATGTGCAGTAATCTGTTTACATTTTTACAAAGTTTTATGGGTTATTGTTATCCAAACACGACATCATTAATAACAATATTTTCATAGTTGGTATAAAAGCATATTAAATTTGAATTATGTTCCTTTAATTTTGAAGTAAATTGTTATCTTACAAATGATACATTCCAATAAAGAGTAAACAGAATTTTGCACAACTTTTCGTTCACTCGAATCTTCCATGATATGTCTATTTCGAGCGGTTAGATGAAGTTCGCATGAAGCGTAACGAGAGAACGGTAAAAGAACCCAGAAAGAGAGAAAGAGATGAAAATATTTTAAGAAAATGTCCAAATTACAGAGGAGCGTAGCGGTTCGCGCGAGGTCTCTCATCGCGCGTCGCGTGCAGAGTAGGCGTTAGAGGTTCTCCGTCGACCTTCCTGCGCGTTTTCTCATATCATATATAGTTTTTTGTGGGGGGTAGGGGGGATTGGGAAGTGGGTGTCGGGGGGGAAGGGGCAGGGGAGGATCAGTTTTTCGATCGATTATTAGTCCCAGTGACGAGACGGCCAGTTTTGCAGGAGTACGCGGGGCCGTAGACTTAGGCTCTTTATTAAGAATAACTATTACCGAAAGTGCTAATGATCTCAATCAATGACGTTGTCATTCGCGTTATCCAGCCATAGATGACATTTCTTTTGGTTGTTTGGAATTTTATTATTTTAGATGAATTTAATTTATGATTTTTATATATTATTTGATTTTTTTTATATTTTATATTTTTTATTATGTATTTAAGTTTTTTTTTTATCTTAGAACTCTAATGACGTTCAAAGTGAAAATTGTTATTATTTATTTATTTTTATTGTACCTAACATTCAAGTGAAATCAGTATTCGAAACTCTGAATCTTTATTATAATTCAACTCTTGAATAATGAAATTAAATATATAGAACCATTTAATTAATCTTATAGTGATAACGTGACAAATCCGTATACTATAATTCTTCATTTATTTCTCTAACAATCAACCAAAAATGAGTAGAAAGAAAACGAAAGAAATAATGCAAACGAGATTCCCTTCTCGCTGTAAAAACGTCAGACTAAACTAAAGAAGATTATATCTAAATCCAAGTGTCCTAGATGAATTTCCTAAAGTACGTTGACACAGAGCTGAAGACTCGTGCGACGAAGCAAATCTGTGATTATTATTTCTCTGCATATGTAAGGTACGTAGAGGATGAACAAAAGAAAAAAAAACTTAATGAAGAAACCGACGAGGACCTCGCGCGAATCTGACCGTGTGACGCTCATTTTGATATGAAAAATAATAAAAAAATAATAATAATAATATTGCTGGGCCGATAACGTCAATGACCGAGATAACGAAAATTAGTCGACGCGTTCGACGCTCTTTCCTTTCCTTACACAAACAAAAATTAAATAAGAGAAAGTTCGGGAGGGAACGCCGGAAGCGTGAATATTTATAAATATTCTGCAACGAAAGCCTGTATAAATGTATTTTTCTTCAATTCGACTTTGACTCATCGGTGCAGCGATCGAGGTATATAATGCTGTCTAAGAATTACTTAATAATGATATTAATGAAGCGGGTAGCATTTGACAGTTACAACAGCCTCCAAAATAAAAATAAAAAAATTACCGCGCAAATGAGAACACAGTGACTTCAGTTCGATTGATAAAATAATAATTTAAAATAACGTCCTTTTTAATATTTATCTCTAATTCAAACTTTGATTTATATTTATAGAAAAATAAATTGGTTTATTTTCAAAGAAGGTATACTAGCCTAGATTAATATTAATACTCTTGCATTTTTTCACGAAAAAAAAATTTTGCTTAAAATAAATAAAACACTGTTTAATATAAACTTTAACTTACAAATAAAAATGGCTATAAAGTTCAAATCGATGTGAAATGTTATTTTTTCTACATTTCATAGGAACACTAGCAAAAAATAGACTCTGCTACGCATACACAGAAATAAATACAAACAAAAATAAAAATGTAAAAAAATCCAAAAATATTCGATAACAAAAAAAAAAGTTAAAATCGAACTGGAGTGACTACCTACTGCTATACGAAGAAAAATTAGAAAGGAAAAATTATGACATTTTTGAAGTAAGAAAATTAAAAAGAGTAAAATACAAGTTTCACCATATTTAATGCATTATTCTTTTTTTTTTTAATTAAACATTTTTTTTGCTATTTACTTCAGAATTACCTTGGAATACATAAATAGAAAGTACATTATGCGTGCTAAAAATATATTGGCATTTCTAATTTATTTGATAAACGAATAGCAAAAAGAATGTTTGCTTTTACAAAGCTTTCTTTTCGAAGTAGCCAAACAAGCCGCTAAAACTTATGTACATGATGACTTTCTCCTTTGACTTTAAAATTCATAGTTTTTACTGCGTAATTTTTCTTCGTACAAAAAATAACATGAAAAACAAAACTTGCCGAAGGCCTCTAGAATCCCAATATATTTTATTTTTAATTGTCAATATTTCTGGAAGCCAGCTGTGATACTTCACCGATATTGTTTGTCTACGCTCTATACAACATCGTACCAATTTCTAGTCTAGCTGAAAACGTGAGAAAGCGATAGAACGAGGAGTTAATAGTGATTTTTCGAGAGATTGCGAGAGACAACGGAGAACAAAAAAAAAGATAACATGCTGTCGAGGTGGCTCTAATATATATCGCGTACATAAACCTTTGTGAGAATATTGTCAATGGAAAAAATTCTGATTATCGGAACTACGCCGTCTAAAAACATGTACGAGTCCTTATAATATGAACTACATTTGGTAGCAATGCGATTGATAATTCACTGTTTAAAGTAGTAGTCGGGAGGTATATCCACAAAGAATTGCCTTAATGATGCATTGACAATGTTACTTTAGAGCCTCTCGAAACTCTTGTTTTTATTATTTTTGTTTTGAACGTACGTATTATTCTTTGTAATCTGGAAGTAATTATTCTGAATCTTATTGATTATTCTATAGTTTTAAAAGCAATTTCCCAAAATAGACACATCTAATTGTTTTACGAACAATTTTGTGAAATTAAAACATTATTCACGTTGTTTTGTAAATCCATAAATCATTGCTTGATACGATTTTTGAAATTGTATTGTCTTCCACTCAAATCGGTATATGAGAATGGTTTAATTATAAGGGTGTACTTAATTTATTAACAAAACTGTCTTTGTTATTAATTATTTAATTATCACTGTCAATGACTCTTTCTTCCAATTATATTATTTTATACACACGGTAAAAGTTAGCGCTTTTGTATTAATTTATAATCGATAATTTTAAATTTATTTTACAAATAAGTAACGTTGTCAGACTTGAATTTTTTCCTCGAGTCAGTGCTTATGCGTACAAATACTATATCAAAAAGCAACATTTTCTTCCTGAAATATTCATGATTCTGATTATAATATCCATTCATTACTTGATTTTAGTGTAGGTTAAACAATTAATCCGATTTTGTAAGACTGCTGATATGGAATCATAAATACAGATGAATATTTCAAATTGTATACTGGCGAGATTAGTATATAATATTTTTATTTTAAAAAAGATTACGATTAAAATCAAAATTACCAATCATCGAGTTGAAAATAGAATAATTTGCGCAGCATTATTCTGTTTAATTTTTGTTAATGAAAATTAACGTTTAAGTAGTGAATTCAATAAACTTCTATATATATTGATTTCTAATGAATAATTATAAAGTATTGAATAAATTACATATTCAAATAATTTGTTTTATGAAATGTAATTGTTTTGTAATAATTAAAAGAGAAAAAAACAAATTTGCGAGCGCTGGCAAAATTGTTTATAAAAATAAATTGGATGTGCTCGTTCGTGCGTATACTGTACTTTAGAAAAATTGCGTTATCACCACTGTACGATTATAACAAAAATAACTGGAAATAAAACACAAAAATATATCTAATGGCACACTTTTATTCAGCAATTACTGCGAGATTTTTTGAGGACAACCCTGCAAAAATATTTATGCGTCAATTACCAGATAAAATACACTCGATATGTAATAGAGGATTGCCCTATGCAAAACACAATCGCGAATAAATGAAAACATGCTCTTTGATGCGAACCGACGTATAACTTTCAAAATGTTATTATTGCAAGCAGATACACATCAGATAAAAACATACACCAGTCGTCGTTCTAGTAAATGTATTGCGATCTTCTAATATTAAAAAAATACTACTTTGTGCGTATGTTAAATCATGAAAAATAAAATCATTTTAAATATATATTTCTTACGCACAAGGTCTTTTTCAAAAAAAGAACAGCTTTCAAAAAAATTTACACAATATAATTGTTATTTAAAGTCTTTGCACTCAGAGAATAATACAACTAATGACAATGTTTAAACATTTTAAAACATCAGTCAATAAGTTATTTTATCACAAAAGATGATTGCTTACTTTAACTTATAATCTTACAGTTAAATAAATCAAAAGTATGAAACATATATGTATTCTTTTGAAAATCAAGAAAAATATTAGTATAGTATAAAAATAGGTAAAGATTATCCATCCAACATTCTCTGAGTCGATATTAATATATTTAACAAAAATCTGACAATTCAGATACATGCTTTTATGAACACAGTGCTTTTGTTCCATATAATTAAAAAATCTTGGTTATTTTGAACATTTTTGCACGCTATTGTGTTATAGTGAATTGAAATTTTGATAAATAGATAAATGTATATGCTAAATAAATTAAATATAACATTTACAACTAAAAGAATAAACTTAAGAACTTTAAATATCGATTTTATCATATTACTTTAAACTAAAAATATTTAGTTTCGTGCTAAAAACAATTCTTGCATATATAATTTATTCAAATTTTGCTACTTCAATTCTGAAAAGCTTTAGTAATTTATAGTACGTTCTTCAATAAATTAGTACACTATGGCATTATTTCATTCATTTTTATATGTATTTCTAATTTATTAAAAATAAAATTTGTTATAACGCAATTAAAATATATTAAGCAAATAAATTCACTGTATTTAAATTGTATTCAAATATAAATAATTTGTTTAACTAAAAGAACGTGCGAATATACCGCAAGAGCGACAACGAAATATTTTAAACAAAGTAAAAAGCCAAAAAGAACCAAAAAAATGCAAGTAAAATCCTAGCTCGTTAGCCAATATCACATAGCAAACTGCTTTTTCGCGTCCTCCGAGCGTGTAGGCCTAAAATGAAGAAAAAAAAACAAAAAATTTTTGGACGTATCCGAGTGCACCTTTGCCAAAGACTATGTATGCGTTTTTGTGTATATATATTATCTACATGCGTCTTTCCCCTCAAAATATATCTCTCGCACTTTTGCTGATATATAAATCTAAAATTAAGAGAAAAGCATAGCTCTCCGAGCCAGAGAAACGAAGTCGCTACACTCGTTGATCGATTTCCAGGTTCCACGTTGTAATAGATCGACGAATTAAATACTGCACCGAAGATTTTGGATGTGAAAAGTTGAGAAACTGAAAAAGTAGAAAAACAAGTTATAAATAACCGTGCCACGATATCATGAGGTTGTAAGTGAAAAAAAAAATCACACTCGTTGACGAGGATGTTAGTCTTAATTATGTTTGAATTTTGTTTCTAAAAACAAAGAGTAAAAAAAGAGAAATTTGGATGTATGATGTGATGAATATGATACTGATGATGGTAGTGTTTCACGCGATCAGTTAATGCAAATAAAGAGCGCGAGCATGATGTAACTCCGAAAGTCATGTTTTGAGTAATTATACTTTGTAAAATGGAATACTCAGGAGAGAATAATAAATTAAAACAACAGATGCGATATCTTTAAGTTGTTGTCACATTTATTTTTATAATTTCTATTTAATTTTTTTATAAAATTTTCATTCCCGCTTTTTGATTTATTTTACAGTAATGATCAACTTGCTTTTGGTGCGCTCCTTTGCTCCTTGATTTATGTATATGAAAATTATTGCTTACTTTATTATCTAATTAGATTATTACAAATTTATATTCAAAGAAATAAAAAATTGTTTCAGAATCTTTTGTTGAATTAAAATAATGATTAATAGTTTTTAATTGAATTTAAAAAAAAATACAATATTACTAGAATCCAATTTCTTTTTTTCAATTTAAAACATAAATAGAAATAATTTACTTTTGTCATATATTTTAGCAGTTAGTGATTTTCCATGCATATTTATAAATAAAAATAATTGTTTTTTGAAATGATAGTTCTTACCATTGTCTTATTTTATTTTTCAGAATTAAGTTGTGATGTTCCAAAACTTTACTTTGTAAATGACTTCATTACCTCCTTTTTTATTATCTTCAGCTGAAAAAAAAAATATATATATATATATATTTAAGTGAATTTTGCATTATTAATAATACATTAGAGTACATCAGATAAAAAGTACTCTATTTATCAATTAATAATGAAATTCATAGTACATATACTATTAGGTAGTAATATCGTCAACTAACTTATTTTAAAAATAATCAAATTTTTCTTCTTGAATTCATTTGAATATAAGACATTGAACTATAGGTATTAAATAATATCGACATTTCTAATACTACACAACTTTTTACACATCACTCCGATTGAAATATTTGTCAATACTTACATATTGTACTGCAGATGTTAAGCGAAATCTCCTTGCAAGTATTGGTATACGTAGCATCTATTCACATTTTGGTACAATGTGTTGAATACGGAGGAATTATTAGATTTCCATTATCCTGGTTCAGCAAAGTTTTCATACGAGAAGCATAACCTCTTGTATAGTTTCATTTTGCTTGTTTTCATTTTAATCATTCTAATCGTGGCCTGCGAGTGAAATTCAAAACTATCACAATTATACATAACTTATTTGTTTATATAAAAAGTAAAATTTGCAGTGGCGTATCTATTTTATTTCTCTTACGTACCTTTTTACAGTCTTTCTTACAAAACTCCATCGATGTTTCAATTACCAATCCATATTCCATCCTAGAAGTCAGACTCAGAATACACGATTTACTATCGAATTTGTATTTAAACTCGTCAATACTCTCTCTATGAAATGCTCAACGGATAATCCATGATGTACAGAGCGAAACTCCAAAAGTAAACAAAACTTGCACTCGAGTCTCCTGCACGGCTCCAAGATTTCATCTCCTCCTCTGAGCTGAGCGCTGATTTCGCACAATTCGCTTTGCGGGTTCCGACTTCTGCCACAGATGGCGTTAAGAGTCCGTTGTTTACATTGGAAAGGCGATATACCATATACCTCTTCACCGCACGCAGCACACGCTACTTATAGACAATAGGCTACGATACCATACGCCAAGTCTCGTGTGTGTGCGTATAATATAAGCTCGGCTCGCCCGCTCGCTGCCTGCGCTGAGTATGCTTACACGTGTGTGCGCACCAACACGGCGTCGCGTTTAATGCACTGAATACATTATCTCTCCCACATATCATATGTATTATTGTCGGATTTGAGATTACGTGTACTTTTAACAAATGAACGGCTATTTAAAAACTGCGCGTATCGTCGTGAAAATTATCTATAAGTGAATTTTAATTTATTTTTATATTTCTTTAATGTTTTTTAATTAATTATGTTCTTTTTAATTATTGGCTATCGGGTATTTTCTTTTTTTTTTAAATAACGACGAATTGAATGAAATATTCCGAGCGATAAAATGTTCAAACAATATCCTCAATTTTGATTCGTAATGTTTCCTCTGCTGAATATTGAGCAATCGATTGAAACTAAAATGGAAGTTATATAAATATGCGCCTGAAAAGCAGTTAATAAAATGTATTTGCGTTAAAAATTTAATATCTTTTAATGAATTCGTCTTTTTATTCATTTCAAAATGCTCGTGAAAAATTATAAAATAAAAATTTTTTTTATTTAAACAATTTGATATCATGCTTCAACAAAATCATTTTTATTAATCTAGAGATATTTTTACATTTCTATCTGTAAAATTGAATTTTACTGAAAAAAGAATTCAATTCCAGAAGAATAATTCATTTCAAGTTTTAAAACAAGATATTCCGTGACATGAAAACGTTTCGTAGATAAGGAGTTATTAAATATGAATATAAGTTCATTATAAAATACAGCTTTTTATTCGTATATAAAAATAAAATTTATGTATTTCATAGCTTATACATTTATAAAAGGTTTTAAAGTCACGTAAAATTTTCTTCTAGAATTTCATTTAATCTCTTTCGATTTGAAAATTGTCATTTGAATGGCAACCAACGCGTTCATTCCAAATTTAATATCTAATTAAAGCAGAATTGTGCTAAATAAACGTCTTTGAGAAACCATAGTGCCAAGTAATTGGCAGCGACCTCAACTGTCTATAACTGAGAATTAATTATCTTTATAACGAAATATTACATATTTTTATAGTTATTACATATTTATAATTATAAAAATAAGATTTTAACATTTTGAAATTACTATAAAGTATAATTGACTTTCGAGTAGAAAGTAAAATATTATAATGAAATAAAATCATGATCATTGTGGAACTATAAGTTTCTGTTTAAAGGAACATTAAAATCCAGAGATAACCGGAGTAATTAAAATACTTATTTCAACATATTCTTTTATCTTTCTTAAATATTGATAATTCATAAGGAAAGCAGGTGAGCACAAAAACTGCATTTAATTTTCGAAAACCATTTTAAGAAACAAAGAAATTTTCTGTAAAGTAGAACAGTTTTTATCATAATACCAGTGCAGTCGAGCCGCGTAGCGCCGCTCGTATATATCTATATCTAAAAAGGCATAGATACAAATGCACATACATACACACATACGCGTGAACATGTGAATGGCAGTGCTCGAGTGTATGTGTGCTGTGTACCCGCCTTCTAGCTATATAGCCCGTCGCTGTCGCTAGCTCTTTTGCTCTCTCTCGCTCGCAGCTCGCTCGCTCTCTGCACTCACACAAGTGCAGGCGCACACACGACTACACGGAAAAAGCCGTTGGACGAAATTAGATTCTTTCGCATTTATGAGTATGAATAAAAATGAATGTGTCTTGTTCTGCCGACAATGTGTTAAATATTTTAAATGCTTACGCGCGAGGCCAGCTACGAATGAAAAGTTTTTTAACAAATGTACGCCGTACACGCAAAATGCAATTTCTAATTCGTACAATTTGTCCCTTTAATTTAGAGTCTGCATGTTAGTAGTTAATTTAGAAAAGTAAAATTAAACGTCAACTAAATGTTGAAGGGAATTTCAAGATCAACGTCAACAAATTATTTAAACTGAGAACTGTATACTTAATTAAATATGTCAAAAATAAAAATATTCATGAAATTCCGGAGCTGAACTGCTTTTGAGATTCAAAGTTAATCGAAATATTTTTACCTTTAAATACGAAAATATAAGGATATTTCTTAAATATAACATTAAATACATATTATTCATAAAATACTTTCTATAATTTATCAAATAAACATTTTTTCTAATTTTCAGATAAACGCGACTCAACTTTAAATTACCCTTTTATATGAAAATAATCAATAACTGTGTACTATATACAATTTCCATGAAAATTGAAAAATATTCTCAATAATAAATAAATTTCAAAATATCTCATATTTTTATATTTTCCAATAAATTGTGACATCGCATTTTCCAATGAATTAAAGTGCATTATGAAGTAAAATATATCATGAATTCTCTGAAAATGTTGTTTCATAACTTTTAATAAAATTTAACAAGCATCGTACTTTGTATCTTTTACATAATAACATATAAATTTATAGTTTAAATTACTGGGCAAAATACTAGTAGTAATTCTTATTAAAATACCCAACGAATTTATTACACGTTTTAATTCCATTGTGATTCATGATATAACTCGCTCTAAAGCTACGAGGTCACGGTATTAGAATTTTTAAACCGTTATATCCTTTTACTACAAAACTTCTACATTTCAGAATTATTTTCGTAATTCCGAAAGATCAACATAAACATAATAATATCGCGATTCTGCAATATTAAAATGTTTTATCCCGTACATCGTTGCTGATATAAAAAATTAAATAATTATTCCGTCGGAGTTTAATAATACGCAATTAGTACTAAGCAGCATTAAAAATAGTAATGTTGCAATTCCGCAGTATTAAAGTGTATTTCTCCTAGCAATAAATTTTCCAACTATTATCGCAATACGATAAATGAATCTCAACATACTACGATAAATAATAAAATCATTTTAATAGCAGTTTGCAATATAATGCATATTGTATGCATTACTTAAATAAAACTTTTAATATTAGGAATTCTCAAACGATAAAATCATAAAATGTTTGTTGCTATCTGAATGACATTTCATAATAAATGATTGAATGACTATTTCTAACGATAAAACGTGCTGACAGATTGACCCAATAACGAGTAATTTGCGTGAAAATGTTTTAAAGCAATTACTCGAAAACCCATGCACTCATAAGAAATATGTATATAATCATTGTCAGAAGCAAAAAACAAAAACGAAATCCAGGAAAAATCTCCCCAAGCCGAACTCCACCAATAAAAATCAACAAATCAGCCGTCTCTCGGTCGCCTATAAAATCGTTATTTCAGCAATTTTGAAATAACACTCTCCTGCACAATAAAACCCACACGCTGCTCGCTCGCTCTCTCTCCCTCCCCTCGCCACTCTCACACACACAGCACACACACGCGTTTCGGACGCCGGCCTTCCCTCAGTGCTGTGCATCTCTCGCTCGCTCGTGCGCGCACGGTGACGTTGCCCCCACTTTGTCGGCGGGGCGCTCGCTCCTAACCCAACCTTCGTCGGCGCGGCTTGCTCTCCTCATCGCCAGGGCTCGGCTGCGTTCGGCGGCGCTCGGTGCGGCGGCGTCGGAGTGGGAGAGAGAGCGCGCGCGGCTCTCGGCGGCGCGGCGCGGTGCGGTGACGTCACGTAATTAGAGTAAATACAAAGTAGTCTTGATGGGACAGCGGCGTGCGTCGCACCGCGCTCCGAGAGAGACGTGAGAGAGAGCGAGCGCGCGCTCCGCATATATACGTCGCGCGGCCACTGTATATATACCATACACACATACTTATATATATACATATATAGATATATATACGTACACATGTGTGTATGTACACACGCGGGTATATAGCCAGCGTTATAGTCCTCCGCGTCGTGTGCAACTACAGTAGTCTAGTGTCCGTATAGTGTTCTGTGTTTATAAATATATATGTGCATATATACCTGCATGTTACCGGTATAGTGTGATTCTTCTTCTGTGCGATGGATAAATCATTCAAGACATGCACGTGGGTGTAAGAAGTGGATAAATATATATAATAAAAATAAATAAATAAAAAAAGGGCAGCAGTGTATAGGCCTCTAATAATAATAATAATAATTTCTATGTGTGTCAGTGTGTAAAATAAAATTGTGCGTGTGTGTGGCGGGAATAAGAAGAAGGTGCAGGCAGAAGCAGACGAAGAATCAGTGTTTATTATTGTCATTATTGTCGACGACGCTAGAGGTCCGGCCGTACGCGCGCCAGCGCGCGTGTATATCTGTGCCTCGCGGTTTGATTCAGTGAATGATGATGAGAGACGACGGCTGTGGTGGTACCCGACGAGGAAGATGCTGCTGCTGCCACTACTCCTAGCCGGCGAGGCCGCCACGGCTCTTTCAAAAATCCCGCGCCCCGCCGATTCGAATCAGAAGACTAGCGTCACGATGATAATGCTGCTGATGATGATGATGATGGCGATGATGACGGCGAGCGGCGGCGGCAGTGCGTTTACATGAGCCACTAAACACCCGCTCCACTACCGTCGAAATAAAAAAATCAAAATCCAAGGTTTTCATTGAAAATTCCAGAAGAGTATAAGTGAAAAGTGAGCACGAAAAAGTAAAATATAGTGCGGTGTCGGAGAAGAGAGTGTGGCTGAGGAGAGCCGCTGTGTCGTAGATGATCATCGTCGAGTCGTCGTCCTTCTCGACAGCGCGTGACAATCGGCCGCCGAGAAATGGATAAGATCGAGGTAAGCGCGCCGTGGTTAGCCGGTGTGTGCATAACCCTAAACTCTCGCAGCGGCGGCGGCGGCTACACCCCCTACCACCTAGAGAGCGCGCTACCCCCACCACCTACCCCGCCGCCCCCTTCTTCCCGCGCGCGCAGATTTTCTCTCTCACTCTATTGCTCTTTCTTCTTCTTCTTCTCCCTCTCACTATGGGCTCCTTTTTTTATCGCCGTCTCCGGAGGCGTTGTTTGGATTTTCGATGAAGCTTTTCGATTTTGGAGAATTAGCGCGAGCGCGGAGGGTTATAAATGGAAATCATTTATCGATTTTTCGAACGGGAGGTAAACACTGCGGTGGGAGAGTAGAGCGCGGGCAGGCTTGATAAGTAAATATGACATAGTGTTTGCAATTATTGATGAATTTTCATTTTTTGTGAAATATGTTTTTTTTTTTTTTTTTTTTCTTTTTTTAGCTAAGAGCGATGGAGCAAGTCGATGGGAATATTAAAAAAGCTTTTTAACATCCGTTGTGTTGTTTTTTTACTTTCTATATGTGTGTCCTTATTAAAATGAGAACACAGGAATCGAACGTATAAATTCTTTTAATTAAAATTCCTTTTATACTTCACCTTCACTCGGCTTGGAACGAATTTCAACTAAAATATTGTACGGAATATAGTGATGTAAATTTATAAAAGTAAAATATATTTTTTTTCATGTTTCTCAAATATGTAAATAATAAATACCTATGTATAATAAATATTTTCTAATTTATATCTTGTATGCGTCACAAAGTTTTTTGTACAATTAATAACAAAATAATGAAAATTTAATTAAAAAGTATATACCATACAATAAAACATTGAAACAATGAATAGTATACAAAAGACACTATTTCGTAAATAAAACTCAAAGTTCGGAGGATCTATAACGGCTTTTTAAAAATACCAAATGCAGCCTTTTTTCTCATTCTCCCGAGCGCAGACACACAGTCGTTTCACGAAAACAAAAATGGCTTATCGACTTGAAACGACGCTCTGGAGCGAGCGAGCGTTTTATTTGATTTTGTTTCTTTTCCGTTAAAAATTTTTCATTCTCGACGAAGTGCGCGTGCTCGACAAAAACAGGGATTTTAATTAAATACAAAGAGTTCTTTTAATTGAAAAAGTTTGAAAAATTAATGAAAATATAATAAAAACGTAATCAATGAGTGCTGAACGCACGTGTGTCAACTTTTTTTATTCCTTCTCTTTTAATTAATAATAATCCACTTGGCCAGGTAGTTCGATCCAATTGACGCGCTCCTAAAGAACAATGTAAATAAATTGAAAGCCAACTCCCTAACGTATTTATTTTAAAATGTTTCGAACGCGTGCTAGTACTCTTCGCGTCAGTGTGTGTAAGTATATGAATGTGTGGGAATGTGTGTGTGTGTGCGAGCTCTCGGCGCGTCTATAAGACACGAAAATAAAAGCGGTTTATCGACTTTTAAAGTCCCTCTCTCTCTCTCTCTTGCCCCCTCGCGCTTTATTTCTCTTTAATCTTCTTCGACAAAACGCAGCATTTTTTTCGCACACGATTTCACTATTTATTTCGCTAATCTCTCGATCCCTGATAGAAAGCGACTAAGTTTATATTAATAAAAAAATGCGATTTTCAAATCAATCGAGTCTTGTAGTATACAGACTTGGCAAGGTCACCCGTTTCTTCAGTCGAGTTCGAGACTAGGATGATTAAATTTAGCATTTTTCTTGGAAGATTCTTAGCTCCTTATGGGCTCTCTTTTAAATTTCGAACGATGGAATTTACCGTTACTGTCATAATTTCCATGTATGTTCTTAAATTAAATTATTAAATTTATATAGTTACGGCATGCAATAAATTTACTTTTAATTGTATGTATATCTCATTATTAACAGCGTACTCGTTTTTGAAATCGTATAGGTATTCACTGTATGTCTCATTCGAAACGACTTTCTAAAATTGTATTTTCGACATTCATATTTCTACTATTTATATACACATACTCTGGACAAGCTTTTTACGTAAACCACGAAAATTTTTCATCCGTTAGGATGAATTTCCACGAACTTTGACGACAAAAAAAAACTCAAACATCAAAGTGTCTCTTTTCCCATCTCAATTACCAAACACAAAAATATTTCGGAAAAGCGCAAATTGGTAGCTTTTTCTAGAAAGAACGCGTCTTCAAAGAGAAATTGCATATATATATATATATATATATATA
>UXGD01003646.1:0-19609 GCA_900474315.1 Torymus auratus
ACACGCAACACAATAAGTTGGATCGGAACGAATGTATACTTCCATCCATTATTATTACAAATAGTAATATCAAGATCAATCTATCGATAATAGTAATAGTAAATGTTATGCGGGCGTCGAGTAGCACTGCTTAAGCGCGCTCGCCACGGATTCGCCGGGCCAGCTGGATGTCTTTCGGCATGATGGTCACTCTCTTGGCGTGGATGGCGCACAAGTTCGTGTCTTCAAAGAGACCGACCAGGTAAGCTTCGGATGCTTCCTGAAGGGCGCCGATGGCTGCGCTTTGGAAACGCAGATCGGTCTTGAAGTCCTGCGCGATTTCACGAACCAGACGCTGGAACGGCAATTTCCTGATCAGCAACTCCGTGGATTTCTGGTATCTCCTGATCTCACGGAGAGCGACGGTACCTGGCCTGAAAAATTGGAATTTCATCGTAAATGCTTTGTATTTTCAATACTCGAGCGTTGCGACACACTCTATATATATATCTCAAGTATCCCATATCACAATTATAAATGTACAAAACTATTTAATAATCATTTTCAATATTATTATAAACAAACCGTTAATTAACTATTTTTCGTTCGCGAATCAACTAATTACTTCAATGCTTTTATTCATTAAATTCACAAGTCAACCTAAACTCGTATATGCAAATCGCGTCGGGTCAGCATAAAGCTAACCTATCACCGCGAACTAGGTTAGTGCATCATCATCATTCATCTCACGCGCACGCATCATGCACGCACTCATATACACGCACATAAACCGAGAACCCACGAAACCAGTCAATTCTCCAAAACCCCAAACGCGCGTTTCCCCGTCTGGCCATTTCCCAGTGGAAAATTACGACGCTTTTCTAGAACGACGCCGTTCCCGAGCGACGCTAGCTCATTTTTCCCTGCCAATCGTCAGCCAGCCTGCACGCCCAGACTTGCCCCTCTCGCTCGCTGCTTGCGTGTACTAACCTGTAACGATGGGGCTTCTTGACACCACCGGTGGACGGTGCGCTCTTGCGGGCTGCTTTCGTCGCCAGCTGCTTCCTGGGGGCTTTGCCTCCCGTCGACTTACGCGCTGTCTGCTTGGTACGGGCCATTTTGTAGTAGCTGCAACTGCTGCTGTTCTCTCTTCAAAATCTAAACTGAAAAGAAACTCCAGTTACACTCACTGTTATAGACTACGGTTCTCACACTACAAAAGACGTGTGCACACTGCGAAGGTAGACGAACGACTGTCAGACCGTGTCTGCTGCACGAGACTCAACAGAGAGACGGAATCAACAGCTCCCCACCACTATTATTCTTTAGCCCCCCACTCCTCGCGCTTGCGCAATGGACTTTCCAACGCACAGCCGAGCGCACGAGAGTGGGGGAAGAAAAAAGCCACGCGCGCGAGCGCTCTCTCTCTCTCGTTCGCTCTACTGGCGCGAGCGCGAGGAAAACGCGATCTCCCTCGTCCTTCGCTCCCGCGCCCCGAAGGAGGCCCCCCGCGACGAGGGTCGCACTCTTAATGGACCCTTGCACCCTAAGCCCTTCACCCAACCCTTAGGAATCATCATCGGGGACCGTGTTACGTGACTTTTTCACGTATACCTAGAGGATGATCACGAGAGCGCGCGAAAAAATCCACGTGCGGTCTCTGTGTTATATTCGACACACCGCCGCCGTCGCTGCTGCTGCTGCCGTTCACAAACGTCAATTACACACAAAATGGAGTCGTGCGCTCGCAAGAGAGGCGGCGGTGCATCCGAGGAAATCCGCGCTTATATCTTCGCCTCCTGCACCTCCAATACCCCGGAACCAGGGAAAATCATCGTCAATTAACGCGAACTCGCGAATTTTCACCGATTTTCGCGATTTTTGGACACTTCGACGAGACCTACCTGCACACACCGAGGGTGGAGAGGGGGGAAAGTGGTGATCCGGAGTGTTATAGTCGCGCGGACGTCTCTCCTTGTACTTGGATGGCAGTGGACTGTGAGTGTGAGTGTGCACGACGCTCTCCTCACCCGCGCGCGCGAGAGAGAGAGAGCGCGCGCACTCTACTCTCTCTCTCCCCCCTAGGAAATTAAATAGCGCGAGAGAGACCAATCCCGTCTCGCGAGCGCGGACGGGGCATCCGGCGGGCGGCCGACTTTCCACGACGCGAGAAACGGAGAGAAAGAGTTTCCTTATCGCGGGGTATAAAGCGCTCAAGCGCGCGGGGGCGTCAGGTATACATATAGATATGTATTAAGGTAGTAGAGGTGTATACCTCGACGACAGCACGCACGGCTTCCGAGAAAATGCGAGGGAAGCGGTGCGCGCGGGTTTTCCCGCCGCTGCGCACGCGTATTACTCCTACGAAGCGGTTTTCCGAGAGAGAGAGAGAGCGGCGGTATACATGTCGCTCCTAATTGCGACGTTTTTTTCGCGCGGCGGGCTGGCGACGATGGGGTCCCCCTCCCCTCCTCCCGCGGGAGGAAAATCTAATCTCCGCCCTTAGCGACACCCGAAAACTAACAATACGCTAGCAACAATAACAGCAATGCATTCGTCGAAGCTTCTAGAAAGCGGATGCGCATCGGTCAGCTAAAACCTTCGGTCCGCGCCCATCATCTTGTAACTCTCTTGTCTAGCTCTGTGTGTATAATACACACGGCCGTGAGAGAGACAACGGCGGCGCAGCACACACAAGACGGAGCGCGCGGGCGCCATGTTTGCTGCTGCTGTCTGTGTGTTCCCGCGCGCGTGCGTTGCCCCCGCGGTGCGAGAGATCAGAGAGAGAGGATGGATGATGCATATCTGTTGTTCGGCATCATAGCCGATCGCCCAAAATTTTGATATGAATGATTTGTATTGTTTTGTTTTCTTTTTTTCGCGATTACGGGGTTGGGGATGAATTTCGGAGTTTCGGTGTCGCGGGCGACCCAAATAAACAAAGGTGTAACTGGTTGTTATCAGCGCTATGGTAGTAGTAATGATAGTAATAATAATAATAAAGATAAGAATAATGCGTAAATTATTTATTTGTATTTTTCTATACTTACTGTGTATGCAACTTGGAGCGGGTTGTAGCTTTAAAAATTGTTATTTTTTTATAGGCAAATTACGCAATTTTGTTGAATATTACCTCGTTTTTCATTTATTGTTGTTGTTTTTGTTAATTAAAATATTTAGTACATGTAGAAGGAAGAAGGATTGAATAAACCGATATTGTAATTGTTTAATATTTTGCATAAACAAACTTTTTGTAGAATACATGCACAGTTTTTTGTAAATTGGTTTTTCTTGTAAAAATTATAAAAATTAGTATTATTAACTGCAGAATTAAGATTTATTTATTTATCCAACAAATGGACTAGAAGGCCCAAAATACAGAATTTAGTACAAAATTAGAGAGTACTGAAAGTGTAAATGTTTAGAATATAAACTTTAATATTGTTATACATCAAAATTATGCTACAACTTATTAACACTAATGATTTCAAAAAGATAAATGCAGTATTTTGAAATAAAGGAAATATTACAATACTATTGAATTTAAAATAAAATAGTAAACTAAAAGTTAATGTTAATAAACTCCAAAATTTACAAGTATGAAACTTAAATTAAGAAAGTGTATTAAGAGTAGGGTAGTGAATAAATAATTACAAAGGTTATTTGTTGTTTAATAGTAATTTATATTGTGATATTTTATGCTACATACAACAATGCACTTTATAGCGGAAGGTCTCAAATGCTATCATCATAAATTTCACGGGCTTTGTTTCTTGATGAATTCTCAATGTCTTATTCAAGCGATCACGATTGTCGAATTGACATTAGTACACAATTTACATGAGTTACAGTTTACAAAATGGTTACGTGTGTAACTGTTGAAAAAGTTAAAAGGAGTGTTGAGTCTTGCTAAAACTCTAACAGTTTTACAATTTTGAGGCCCCCCGTACATCGCTCATAGGATTTTTTTACTTTTCACAGGATTTACGTCTTCTTCACTTAAGTGTGAATCTTAAAGAATATTGAGCCAGATCTGCATAATCTAGGAATTGGAACTATGAGCTATTTTATGTCCAAACACCGGACTAAAAGTACTCATTTAATCAAATATTAACTTAATCAACTATATTATTACTAAACCCTAATAAAAATTATCTAACTTTAAAGGCTTTTAATTTGTTCACGAAAATCGTTTTGAAACATTGAAGCTACAAAATGATTACTCAGTGTTACAAATAAAGAACATACTCAATGAAAGATCAATATCATTCATCAAACTTTCCAGTTTAATGGCATTCCCATTAAACTTAAGTTTATCCTTTAAATAAACCTCTGCAAACTAGAAAGCTTCAGATTGATCTTCCATTAAGCTGATCCTTTATAATATATATAGAACTCTTCCATCGCTATTATGGAAGTAGATACTACAGTGTTCCTTACATTAATAATGATACATTCAGGGGTTATTATTCTAAAAAAGTACAAGAAACACAAATACGTCAATTTTTCAGTGTAAAATCACAATGAAGAAATAGAGCTTTATCGAACGTGAACATTGTCATTTTCAATTTCTCCATTTTTATTATTTTATGACCATTCGAGTTAATCATAATTATATACCATTTAATAAAAAAATAAACAATAATAATTTAGCAAGTCATAAATTACACAACTTAATTAAACATCTCTCTTGGACAAAGGAAAGAAATACAATCATCAGCTTTTAAGCAGCTACAGCTAGGGACATAGTGGTGGTGGGTAGAATGTGCCATCGCCGCTCTGAATATCTGGCAGTGAGAATCTTAATAAATCTTCCAAATAATGAACCAACTAAAATGCCTCTAACCACTTGGTACAATAGTAATAATAATGTTTGAATGTATGAAAACAAGGTGAAATGGAAAGCATAACGTCGACCACTTAACAGGATTTAAGCGCGCTCGCCACGAATTCGCCGAGCCAGTTGGATATCTTTCGGCATGATGGTCACTCTCTTGGCGTGAATGGCGCACAAGTTCGTGTCTTCAAAGAGACCAACCAGGTAAGCTTCAGAAGCTTCCTGAAGGGCACCGATGGCTGCGCTTTGGAAACGAAGATCGGTTTTGAAATCCTGCGCGATTTCACGAACCAGACGCTGGAAGGGCAATTTCCTGATCAGCAACTCAGTGGATTTCTGGTATCTTCTGATCTCACGAAGAGCTACAGTACCCGGCCTGTTGAACAACAATAATAATTTAATATTCTCATTCATTACATAATGACTAATTAACATAAATACTGTTTAAACAAATTACCTGTAACGATGGGGCTTCTTTACACCACCGGTCGACGGTGCGCTCTTGCGGGCCGCTTTCGTGGCCAGCTGCTTCCTGGGGGCTTTACCTCCCGTCGACTTACGAGCTGTCTGCTTGGTACGTGCCATTTCTACAAAATCACAGGTCAAATCAACACCTCATACGTAAATAAACATAACACACATATAATCACACTACTCGAATATATATATACGCATCGGGCGCTGCGCGCGAATTCGAAACGAAAAACCGTTAGAGCTCGCTACGTGCGAGAGCGAGACAATAGCTGCCCGTGCGGAGTATACGTGCTATATAGTACACGAGACGGCGGCGGCGGCGTCAAAATAAAAAAGGTATCACCTCCGATATTCCTAAAATGGTTAAAAAGCGCGCGAACAGCGTGCGCAAAGATGTTTAAACGCGAAATAACGGGAAAACGACAAAGAATCGGCGATTTTTCCTGTCGATAATCGATGATTAATGTCGACCGCGCGCTTTCCCTCCAAGAGTCCAAAAGCAGGCACAATAAACGAAAATGGCGGCTGCGGTGCGCGCGCGCGTTTTCACCATGCCGAGGCAACCAACGCGCTCTCCTCCGCGACGCTACGAGAGCGCGCGCCCGGCGACTACGTGCCTCACTCTCTCGCGAGAGAAAACACACATATTACTTCGGTTACTAAGTACCAGGGCACTCGAAAACTCGCGAATTTTCACTCTTTACACACGATTATCGACTCACCTGCTGTTTAACAACGAAGCTTCTCGAGAAATACAAATTTCTGGCTGCAAGTATGCCTTGATGAGTAGTTGCAGTCACTCGCACACGATATACGTATTGGCGAAGGAAACACTTGCGTCAGCTCTGAGCGACCAAGATCAACTAGGCGAGCGAGCGAGCGGCGGCGTTAGAGAGAGCGGCCGACACCGCCGGGTATATGCGCGCGCTCGCTTTGTTTGCGCACGCACACATATAGAGGGCTATTGCTATAGTCATATAGTATACAGCGCACGTATAGGCCAGGAGTGTGTAGTGGGGGGCGGTGGGGAGGGAGGGGGGAGGTAGAACACTACTATATACGCGGCAGAAGAAAGCGCGGGAATGACGAGAGTGGGGGGAGACACGGCCGTGTGTAGCGTACGCATGCGCACTGTGAAGATTTTTCGATATAGGTATTCGTCTCTCTGAGGAACTCAGGAGAGGATCTCTCTCTCTCTCTCTCCCGCTGTGTTTGCTGTGTGCAGAGAAGCATACCTACGCGCGTAGGCGTAATTAGAGAGACACGCCTGCGCCACAGCGTCGTCGGGTGCGTACCGCAATTACTCAGCCGATGCACGTATTCGGCGGGAGGAGAGGGGGATATTGGTTGCGTAGTTATATTTTTTTTTAGTTAGGTGCGGGAAATTCACATCGCGGTAGGGGGATTTATGTAATTTCATCGTTAGATAACTCGACGCTCCGAGAACAGATAGATGAGCTTATCTTTTTTCGCGTACATCTTGGAGGCGTCGGATACGATACAGATATATGTATGCGTCGTGTGTGCATGACGCTCTCTCGTGACACGACGGATGTGGATGTAGGTATCTGGTATAAGCATTGTAAGAAATTTTGAGGCGATAGTTTGGATGCATATTTTGAAGCGACCGATTGTAATTAAAATTCGAGCGTTATTTATCGCTGATTAGATTACACACGAAGAATATGGCCATGAATCACGAATGAGTCAGGCGTTTTTGTGTTTACTGTCGATGGATGTTTTTGGAATTTACTATATACTTACGCGAAAATCGTGTCTACTATTTTTCTTGGTATTAGTATAGTTGCAAGTTGTTACGCGATATCGTATAATGCGTTGACGTCATGAATAATAAGGATCTAGTTGTAGCTATATGTATATATTAGTAATTGTTTGATTAGTCATGTATAGTTTGCGCTTATGCGGGTGAATGATAATTATCGTGGTGCAGGTAAAACTCGACAATTATTTTGTTAAAGTTGTTGATTTCTATATAATAGAGAATTAAATAATGTTGAAAGCATATGTCTGCGTACATACGTCAAAACTGTTACCGTCCTATGTCTATGTATCGCTCACATTATATACTTACATAAATATCTAAAAATAGAAATAAAAAGGTCGAGATCAGCTCGTCGGCGCAAAAATAAAATTGCAAAGTTAATATTTATAATCATAATCATAATTTTAAATTAAAAATACTTACTCTGTGATAATAGAAGAAAAAAAAGGCAAAAAATAATATCGAAGGTTTGATAACTGTTGGAAGGATCGGAAAATGAACAACTGCAGAAAATTACAATGGTTTTGATTTATTGATTTACAACCTCTAATTCATTCAATTGTTTAATACACTACCTAAGTATAGCATAAGAAGCAGTAATGAAAATTCGTTCTACGAATCAATTACGTTATAAAGTAATTATTGTTGTATGTTATAAAGGTCCGCGCGCGCGCACACACACACATCCCGCGAACCTCCATTCAATAATAAAAAAATATTTACAACTAAGTTTTTTTTTCCATATTTCGTAATCATTATTATTATTTTTCTTATTTTTTTTATTACGGTCTATATAATGCTCACAATAGCCACTACGTTCCTCTTTTATTTCCATTTCATTATATTTAAATTCATTTGTATTATTTATTATTGTAGTATTGCCAAAAATAAAGGTCGTAATTATTCCTCTCTCTTTCTCTCCGTTACTGTCCATCTCTCTTCGTTTCTTTTGTCCATTATTATTCACATTTCTTTTATTCGCAGTTTCAGGCGACCCGAGTGAATCGCCATCAACCCCTCGCTCGATTTGTACTGACATTTTTATTATTAGAACTTTCCGGGGAGGTCGGCATGTGGTACTTACACACATGCGCCCCCGCAAAAAATGCACGTTGCTTACACACGCCAAGTCTCGGATTCTCCCATAAACTTTGTCATCGTAAAACAACTTTCGCATTGCATAAAGTATATTTCACGCTCTCCTCTATTCGTTCGTTTCTTTTTCTTTCTTTTTGTATTTGCCTTCGTCGTATTACCACCCCCATTTATTTATTTTATTTCTTTTGGTAGTCGCGCCGCTTTACTTACTTTGTTTGCTTAATTATTTGTACGCTGCATCACATGTTATATATATATTTTTTAATTCTTTTCAAGAAAAGTCAAGAAGTAACCGCGCGAGAAGCTACAAATGCACGCTTTTATGTGTATTATATTGATTATCATGACGAACAGTAAAGTAATAATGCCAGACTTCATTGAAAATGCTCATAAATTGTCGGATATATTGTATAGAACCTGTGGTCAACCAGTCGTTACTCGAAAAAATTCACTTCTCTTTTTACGTGCGCTCAAGTCTGAGTATATTATAATACAGCTTATAGGGTTTCGAAATTTCGAGACGCGTTTTTTTTTAAACAGTCTTACAAGTATTTGTGTGAATGAGGTTTCTCGCCTATTACCTATAACCAGAAATCTTTTGGAGCTTTTTTTTTTGTTCCGGATGCGGTTTTTCATTTATCCATTTCATATATATAATCGAGAGCTCGAAAACTATATCTCGCTACACGGTACGTGAGTTTCAAAACGTCGCTACAAAAAACAGTGAAACACACGTTCTCTTTTTCTCTCTTAAGACTCTCCAAAACTGCACACAGCAAAATGGTCTCTGGTCGGTGTTTTATTTTATTTTATTTTTTTTTAATCACGAAAGAGTACAGACAACGTGTGTGTTTGTATGTATAGAAGTACAATAACCGCACAACCATAATGACGTTAGAACACTTGAGAAGTTGTGAGAAAAATGAAAGGTCCTATCGTTGCCTATTATATGCAGTATTTAGTATACGCGCTACTCGATTTTCTTATTGTTTTGAGAGTGGCACTTGAGACGGATCGTCGTCAGCGGCGCGGCACTCGAAGTACAAGTATAATACAGCTGTCAAAGCGATCATCGTACTTTCTAGATTGTCAAACGAGAAAAAAAATTCTCTTGCAGCGCGCTTGATAGTAACTACACCGCTGCGACGACCGCGTCCTAAACGCTGAACAAAGAACACAGCAGAGCCACACCGCAAGTACGGGTCACTGCTGTCTTCTTTTTCAGAGAAGGAGGCACCTCCTAAATAAACACGTTTCTCTCTCTTTATCTCTCGTATATAAAATACAGACTGGACCTATCAAAGGCTCTCCTCGTGTTTTTCTCTCTATACCCCCGAGACGTTAACGTTTTGCCGTGAGTATACAAACTAGTGTTAAAAATTTTTTCCTAACATTTGTCACCAGAATATCTCTATTTAATTAATCAATGCTCGTCGTTCGTTCATTAGGCTGCATATAGACATCAGAACGCTAATACAACGCTTATTACACTTTTGTTATCCGGAAGACGCGCAGTTTTTTTTTCCTATCATCCGTCTATCTCTTTCAACGAAATTTTGCACCTCAATAATCGTAACAACTCGCCAAACTATATGTTTCTATGTAATGTGTGTATACAATATATATTTATTTATATATCGTCTAATGATATATATAATAATGACGACTCGAAGAGACATTGAAAAATAAACGAATTTTCGTATTATGTTATTATATCGCTTCACATATTTGAGAGGCAACATTGATTATTCGCTACCCAACATCGTTCGCTTTTTCTACATCATTTTTTTTTTCAAGTTGCAAAAGTTAATTTTTTTCTCTACATCTCTCTCGACGCGAGAAAATTAACCGAGTGGATGTTTGATAGTCGACAATATCGATTGATATCATGAAACGTATCATTCATCCATATTGCTGCGAAAATTTGACTATATAATAAATATACGAGTTTGTTACGCTGTGTGTGCTTCTTTAATTGCTCTGACAAATGGTGGCACTATTACAATCGCTGTTTCTTCATTTTCATATTTATTGTTGGCTTCGCACCGTTAAGCTGTTGTACTTTAGTGCGTATAGCTGATGGATCAGACGTGGACGCCTTTTCGCTCTCGAGACGACATTCGAATTATAGCGATATATAGAGAAAAACTTCTTTTTTTTCCATCTAATTGAAATATTGATTGCATAATATTTAATTTCACCACGAGTGCTATTTTTAATATCCTATAAAACACATTAGTACATTTAGTACTATAAGAGAATTTAGATGTCCATGTCTGACGGGCTCTCACTCTCACGGGGGCCCCGCACTTTTCGGTCCCTGGCAACACGACGTTATAAAAGACACAGTATGACATTTAGAAGTATATCTAATTATACATTATTTTAATTGCTGTTATTATTACACTCACGCTAGGCTAACACACACGGATCAATCGTGCGCGCGCGCTCAAACGCGTTTATTCACGTTTTTTTCTTTTTCTCTAAGTAATTGTTATTTATTTGCAAGCTCGATGAAACTGCTCTCGTACGACAGCAGCTGATATACTTAAAAAAAGATTTCTTTAAATTCTTTTACCTGTTTTCGTTATTTGGAAAATGTGTTTTTTTTTGGGTTTATACCATTTGCTATATCAAACGTTCGTTATAATATTTAAACAACAAGCGAGTGCGCCTGAGTGATTTCACTGAACGTGCGCGTACATTCGCGTTTGTAGGGACAGATTGTAACCCGTCAATTTTCATCGCACATATTTGTTTTTAAGATTAAGAAAATTTGGTGTGTAAGACTTACATTGTGCATGATCTATTGCGGTACAAAAATTCAATGTTTTCGTTAATCTCAGTTTTATCCTTGCAATGTTTAAAGCTCTTCTCGTGGAAAATTTGTAGCGTTACTTTGTTTACATGCGAATAAAAGATCATCTTTGTATAAAATATGAGCATTTGTTTTTGTCTTTTTTCTTCTTTGTAAAATTGGCCCTTCTAGTTACTTTGTCAATAAAAAGTGGTAATTAAATATCAAAGTTACAATACATAATACATTGTTAATCTTATCATTGGGAATTGTATTAAATCAGTACAAGTAATTTCTTGCAATATTCAATGACAAATATAGCCAACAGATTAGGTTTACCAATTTGTTAACTTCAATTTGTATTCTATAGTCTGCGCAGACAAAAAGTATTGTGGTGATGAGGTTCTTGTTTTCATTTACACACAGATCATTTTTAAATATTTGTATTTTATTGTTGCAAGAGTTGTCAAAAATATATATATATTTTTAAATATATTTTATATGTATTAAGATATATTTCATTATTTAATTCAATTGTCCCAGATCGTTTATCTTTCTATTACATTGGTTGACTATGATAAAGCTTACAATTTTCAAGTGATGCATTCGAGAGCTGACTATGATATTACATAATTAATATCAGTATACTGATATTTGTACAAAGTTCAGCAAGTCTTTTACAAAAGTTTTTGTCATCGGACATGAGTAGGAATTTTCGAAAAACTAACGAACAGGACAATTTCTCTATAAATATTCAACTGCTACTACTCATTGGTAAATTAATTATAAAGGCTAATTATTTATTTTGTTACTCTCCTATTAACCTATTAATTTTTTTCTGTTATCTAAAGATTTTTCACAATAATTTAATTTTATACTTGTCACATTATAGAAAATCATACGCAATAGTATTTATGAAATAATATAACATAGTATAGCAATTTAAATTATTTATGCGATCTATCATTCAAAGATTTTCTATTCAAAATATATCATAGTTTGTTACAATTGTAGATTTTTTTCTAATATATTTTTTAGGCCAGTATGGACATTCTAGTGCAACTACTATTATTGTATTGTAATAAATGCAAATATTAAATTAACTGAAACTTATGTATTTAGTAGCTTTGTATGGATTGAATACAAAATAAACAACTGTAACAAATAGTATTTTTAAATAGATTTATAAATTGGATGATTTGCTTGTTTAAAGCATTAAAATAATTTTTTGGTCTAAAGATTTTAAAAACATTTTCTTTTAAAAAATTTTAACATGTTAAAAAATTCAATTGGATAGCACTAAATTTGCTAAAGCCTAAATATAGTACAATTGTAAAATCATAATCTATGATACATATGGCCATGAATTTTTGAATTGTGAAATACAGTTATGCTTTCAGCTCATAATAAGATTTTACGTAATTTTGAATTTCTTATTTATATATTTTACTAAATTTAAAACTACCATTAAACCATATGTATTATAGATAATAATAAGCTATTCCTCTTTCACTCCACTTCACTTCAACGTGTTTATAATATTTTTCATATCAATCTGTATTAAAAAAACTGATGTAATAAAAAACACTTTTCTTTTTGGCCTCACATTTGATACAAGGTATTACAATAGTGATCTACGTACAAGAGACATTCAGTTAAAGACATGGAAGAAAACTCAACAATTCACATAGATTGTATATTATTCTTGTGTATTTATATATGTAATTGAAATAATTAAGTAATTCGTCTTTTTGTTTTTTCACTGCATTAAAAAATTAATAAAATAACCTACCTAACATTTAAAAAAATGTATATTATAATTTCTTTCTTTTAAAATTTGTATAATTATTCACTAGAGCATACTTTACGATTTCAAAACTTTCTAATATAATGTAAATATTTAAATAATAGTAGTCTTTAAAAAATTGGATATTGTAACATTTTTATAATTCCTATATAGGTACAAAGTAAAAATTTGATAGTGTTTTCCTATCTAAACTATATTTTAATAGCTTGAATATAATTTATAGTAATATATAATTTTTCTTTTAATGTTAGTCATTTCATTAGTCACTTAAGTATTTTTGTTTTATCAATTGTATTTTTAATTTCAAAATACATATTGAAATTGAGTTAAAATAAACCTTGAACGTCAAGCCATAGAAAAAGGAATTATAAATATATATTTTTATAGTAAAAAATACCTAATATATCTATACTTCATTTATTAGACGCTAAATTTTATTCTTAGTAAATAATGTTCATTTTATTCAATACCACTACAAAAAAAAGATTACTTCTACTAAACTCAAAAACATTATTATTATTATTGATTTTAAAATTTGTTTACTGATTGGTTAACTATATATATTTTTATTTTTATGAACCAACAATAGACATTCTTTTATTGAATTATAAAATTATTGAAAGGCATTCTCAAAAATTAAATGGACCATAACTAGTAATGTTGATTTTACCAGGAATACAATGTACTCTTTTTTATAGCAAAAGATATTGTTTACATATGTTTACAAAATTTATAGTAGAAAATCCTTTAAGTAATAGGCATTAAAAATTCATAATTATATAAAGATAAACTATAAGAAATATAATTAACCACATTAATGGAAAGATTTATAAGACATATGTAAATTCACAAAAAATCATATTTAATGTATTTGAGCCAAAATAAACAATAGTTTCATTTTCACTCCCTATATTCAAAATCAAATAAAAATTTGCAAGTAATTTCTCAAAATTTTGATAATTCCATTTGTATTAGTCTTTAAAAAAAATCGTAATACAAAAATAGACTTGCGTCAATCAGTACCATGAGTATATATACAATTATTGGATTTAAAAATTGTTTTATAGTTTTTTCATGTGAATTAATAATAAAATTTAAATCTATTGTTACTTGTACTTGATCTATTAAATTGTAATCTTCTCAAACTATTAACGGAAACTGAAATTAGATTGATAATTATAACTACTGAAAAATCGTCTGTACTGTAATTTAGTGTAAATAATTCTTCATTTTGAATATTCTAAGGCTAACCATATAAGTATAGAATATTAATTAATAACTATATATTAAATAGACATAGATACAAAAGCATTTAAAAATTGCTTATTTGAAAAGTCTAATATAAGAAAAAATTAATACTATATATTTATTTCAGTATCTATCTAAATAGATAAAAGAATTAAAAAACAATGTAATGTAAGTAAATGTAATATAAAAATTCTATACGTGATGTTATTTTTTCATGATTAAAACATTAATTCATAGAAAATATGAATATTTCAAATGCAATACTCTAATTTAAAATTTTTTTTATAAGTATTACTTTTATAATTTAGTTTGTCTTTTTACGAACAAATGACTATATTTTTCAAACCTTAAACAATTTTAATAACAGTTTTGTAGTCAAACTGTTCTTTTTTACAATCATTAGATGGATTGTACATTATTGTTTTAATTTTTATAGAAAAACTTATATTATTTTTGTATTAAAAAATACATTGATAATATAATTTCGAGCTCAGTTCTTTTAATATGGTTTGACGTTTTGCCTGGATTGTATATACCATAATGGAAGAATGTAATAAATTTTATATATATATATATGTATATATCTGTATACATTAAATGAAATGACTACTAAATGTCCTTTTCTTCACAAAATATAAAAATCGTTAATCATACTTTTCTTAATTCATCAAATAGTTAATTTTGATAAACAATATTTGAATAAAAAATATATTTTATCTGAATAGTGAAATAAAGCCGCACAACGTGTAAATGGAAAATTTCAAAAATGCATGGCTAGAGACTGCGAACAGCAATTTTCATATCACACATTCACCTTGATTTTGGTGATAATGATGTATTTTACTTTCTCCGAAAAATTGCAGTGTCGGAGACCAATATATGACGGCCGCTGATATTTATATTTTTTCTCTCATTTGTTATTTCGTTCATTTTCTTTCAATTTGTTAAAAATTGAGAGTAAGTTGTCGCGAGAACAAAAAGAAAAAAAAAATTGCTAGCCAAGTATTAAAAACCTAACTTGTGGAGACGACCGGAGTCTGGCAGTACGGACATTCACGTTGATTGGGCGCACAAGTAGAACAGACCACATAATGGTTGCACGGCGACAGAGTGACAGTACGATTTTGTTCTTCACAAACCATGCATTTTGTTGCCGTTTCCCTGTACAGCACCTGAAACGGCAACAGTTCATCTACCACAATCGCTCATTCATCGCGAAAATGCAAGGTTGAAAAGACAACAGATTTAAGCTTACTACTCTACTTGAAAAATAAAACTTTTATAAATAGAAATATGACTTCATCAAAAATTTGCGTTTTTAAAGATATTCCAGGTAATACTGACTAGAATCTAATAAGATTTTTTTTTATAATTTTTCATAACTGTAAACATATTTTTCAAGTAAAGTTCATAAACATTTATAGTAAATTCATCTTATGATCTAGTTTACATACTCGCCAATTGAATATCTTTTAAGATACAAATTCTATTAATATTATAAATCTAGTAAAAATCTTGACAAACTTAAAGAGAAGTTTTGTCAAAGTAATTGCGAAACTGCTCAATACACCAGTAGTTATTCAATTCCGAATGATAGCTTTGTTTTACCTTTTCTATCTCTTCAAGATCTGAACGTAGTTGTGATTGCATAGACTTTAGAGCAGTTATTGATAATGACTTCAGGTCGGTGGTTCTTGCAAGCGTACTGAGATATGGTCCCCCACCGTTTGTTGCTTCATTCTCAGCTTTCAACGCTTTCAATTGTAATAAAGCCTAGTAAAAGTAACATTACAAGAACATGAGAGAGATTACACACAAATAAATATAGGATATTTTGAAGATATGAAGTTTTTCTAATGTTTCACCTCATCCCGTTGTTGTTCTGCTAAAGCGGCTTTTCTCTTCGACTCTTCACACTCCATTTGCCACGCGGTGCAAGCAGCACGTGCTTGATTGATTCGGTCGTCCCAACTGGCCAGTTGTGCGCGGCTAGAGGTCAATTCTTCTCTGAGCCGTTGTACCTGTATCTAATGAATTCATTTTATTCGAAGTGTCGGGATTAAAATTAATGATATAATCCGGATTTATATATACTTACTTCTGACAGTGATCCTGTTGTATTATTATTGCTTGGACTCATAGAAAAGCCGCTAACTAACGGCGAGGCTCCAAGCGGTTGGTTCCTCGATGACGGAGACATTCCCTGATTAGTGGAGAAGTCAAACAAGCTGTTATTGAATGCTCCGAGTTTTGATGCTGAACTGCTTGATTGCGAGATATGATTGCTGAATGGATCTGATACTTGATTAATGAACGATGACATAGACTAAAAAGAAATCATCATCCATATTAAATCAATAAGTAAAAAAATACTTAATAAATAAAGCCAAATACAAAAATAAAGCACTCTTACTGATTCAATAGAGTCTTGATGAGAAAATCTGGTGCCAGCGGCTAGAAAACTGCTGGCGGATTGCAAAGGCTGCAGAGGACTTGACGTCGACGGCGAAAAATTCGAGAGAACCGAACGCTCGGCCATTCCCGGGATATTCACCGGTGCCGAGCTGCAGAGAAGTCCCGAGCTCGCCAAGCCCGCGGATATTGAATTACTGATTGGTGAATTTGATTCTCTATGTATGGAGTCAACCAAACCGAGTGGGTCGTCTAAATGCAAGTCCTCCAAAGCATTTCCTGAATGAAATATATAAGGATTAACGCTTAATCAATCACAACCGAACACAGTTATAGAGGGCTCAACTCACCTACGACAGATTCTATAGTATCATTGGGATAAAAAGGAGTCGACAGCGGCGACGATATGCTCGGCCGTGGCGCCAACGAGTTCAGATTGTACGCTATGTATAAATTTTGCTTCTTCTGTGCCTTCTCGGCCTTGGAAAGTAAAGGATCGCCCTCGATCGCCATGAGTTGTTTACGTATTTCATTCTGAAATCACAAACCAAGAACAACAACATCTCATTAATCACCCAAACAAACGAACTCTTTTGCCAGCGAGTATCAACAAAAAAAGGCTTACAGCTAGCAGAGGATTGTAGAGCAAGTTAGTCAGCTTCTGCTGCGTCGAGTTGTTATGATGGAGCTGAGCTCCTGGCGCTTTACTATGCGAGCCGTTGCTCCCAAGGCTGCTGGTACTGGCGGACTCCGATACCTCACCACTACCGTTCTGCAATATAGCCAACTACCAACGAAAACCCATTGTAAAAACACTTCTGACAAAAAAGTTAGGACAAACGTATATTTTAAAAACAAAGAGTAGGAACTCACACTGCTGTCGCTGAGCCCTTTGTCCTTATCCTGGGACCTCTTGTCAAGCGGCAAGGAATTGCTGAGTAGATCGGCGAGATTGGTGCCGCCACAGTCCAGAGGCATAGCCACGAGGTCGCGCGCCAGGCTCATGTCGTCTACAGGTAAGACTGCTTTATAAGCACGAGAACACGTTAGTTATGCAGGCCATTGGAACGAACGAGAGCCGTATTTTCTTTTTTGTATATAATAAGTTAAGCACACAGGTATCAGAGAAGAACGTGCGATTGTACCGGAGAAAAAGAGAGAGAATACATATAGGTTCTCGTTCTAAAACCTACGGCGTCCATAAAGACGGGAGTATATAGGGAGAAGGTGAAAGAAAGAAGGTATGTATGTATAGATATAACGGTATACACGCGAGTATAGGACTTACGATCGACGTGGGCAAAGGCGCAGAATACGCCGCGGGGACAGTAGCCTGCTTGCTGGACGTCGTTGCATTTGGTCGACTTGTAGATCTCAGGGTGGAATTGCTGCTCGGTGCGCGTATGACAGTAGACGCAGTTGTCGCCCTGGTCGCAGTTTCCTGGCTCGCCCCATTCCTCGCCGTGCTTCACGTTCGGGCATGGTGTCGAACTGTTGCATATACGTTAGATTAAGTTTATTTCATGAAAGAATATAGAAAATTTATAAGTATTCTTAAATTAACGTTTTTTTTTTGTTTATAACTTTTATACGTTTCGTCGGGATGAAAGTAATCAAAAACTTTTTGACTGTTACAGAAACTTTTTCGATTTCACAGAATTTTACGATCGCGATTGTACGCGGGAATCAATTTCCTTTTCAGAAGAACACCGTTTCCTTTATAAGTTTCGATAAGAAAGCTTTTTACTAAAGTTTGAAAGAGGTGCTCGATCTGATACACTTCCAGTAAATCTTATATCTTATAAAAATAATTAAAATGTTATAGATTGTTAAATATTTTAAAGCCTTTGAAAATTTCTGTCAACAAACTACTTTTCGCACTTTCCTACCGTACAAAAAAAAAATTTGAAAAAGTGTTTTTTACGCTTATAAAAAATAAAAAATTACCATTATGAGGAATTTCTTTTTATTGCTCATCAATATCGAGAACAACTTATTTTTATTTTGGAAGAAAGTATATGAGTAAGATTGAAGTAAAATGTATGAAATAAGCCAAAATATGTCTAAATTTCAGTTCATAAAAATAAGCATTAAGAAAATAAACGTTGAAAATTAGGCATATATGAACTTTTTCAAAGATCTTCAAACTTCATGGAATAGAGTGCATTATCTGATGATAAAATCTAGATGTAACTGTGCAGCCTCTGTTATCATCCCTATAATATACTATTTAAATTTTGATATTGTGAATATTTTAAGCTATGAATTGATTATTATTACCTTATTGTCGCCCATAATGGTAATTTTTATTTTTTTATAAGCTTAAAAAATACTTTTTAAAATTTTTGGCATGTCAAAAAACTTCCCTACATGAATTTTTAAGTCATTCAAATAAAAATTGCGGTTTAAATGCGCTTTTTAGTTGTTTCACATCACCAACCTTCTCTTCTCTCCCATTCATCACCATCAACAAACAACAAACAACAACTCACCGATACTTGTACTTTCTCGGGCTCCTGCGTTTATCCTTGCTGTTATGATACTGGGGACAAGCGTACCCCTGTCTGCAGAGCCTGGGCGGTCGTTTACACGGCTCGGTCTTATAATTACTGAGCACGTAAGTCGTATCCTGCCACTTGGGATCCTCGTTCATCAGGTTCCTCTCCTTGTCCAGTATATTCGGCCCGTTGTTAGCGCCGTTACCATCGAGGTCCGGGTTTTCCATCGCCTGGAGCTCTTTGATATCATAGACAGGCGGACGCAGGTCATGGTTGCCATGAGCGAACGCGCAGTGAGGGCCGTTCTTGACACAGAAGCCGCGGGCGTCTGTATCGTGCACGCACATGCAGGTCTTGTAGTAGCGCAGGTGGTAGCGGCGTTCTGTGTCGCCCGCCGTACGGTGGAGGTTCGGGCATCTATAATGAAGAATTAAACGAGGGTTAGAAGGAATGGTTTCAAATTTTAATTTAATTGAAGCATGTTTTTCGTATAATTGCTGCTTTTCGTGATACAACTCCGTTATTATGTTATTAATTTTTCTTGTGAATTTTTAGAACGATATTTTTGGTGATGATTATTATGGTAACAGTTGGTTCAGATAAATTTTACGTTTTTATACTGGAGAAATTAAGGTGTATATCCTGTAATAATTAAAATATAAGTCACTGTAATGAC
>UXGD01003647.1:0-19609 GCA_900474315.1 Torymus auratus
ATCCGGAAATAAAGCGGTATACAACATACACATACACACACACACACACACACACACACACACACACACACACACACACGCACGCACACACACATCCATACAGACATTTTCTACAATCATGTGATACAAACTTCGAAGACCTCTAATCATGTTTCTAGAGCGATTTATAGAAACCTAAAATTTTACTATTACACAGCTTCCTCTAGGAGGAGGCAAAACTTATCTATCTATCTGATGTCTCTCCCTCATCCCCGTCTCCACTCTCTGTCTCGCGCTCTCTCTCTTCCACTCGGTCGTAGCTAACGAATAAATTTTCGTTGCCATTTAAGTACCGCTTTTATTCTTATCCACTACCTCAATTGCGTCTATTGGTCATCCGTTTAATATAGGCACGCAGACAATAAGAACCATCCCACTCGTAACAATACCAAAAAACAATATTTTAAATCAATTATATACAACATTGCTTTATAAAGTACAATTAGTCATTGAAGACGATATAAAAAAACTAGCCAATTTGATCACCACGTATTCACAAAAGCCCTTTACCTTCTTCGGAAGACTTACTCATCAGTATAATTTACAAACCCCCGCAATTAATCACCAGGCTTAACAGGATTGCATGAAACTCGACTCCCGCAAAAAAAGGAAGGATTATGCCGACGACATCCTTCTTCCGAGGCTATGACTTGGTGGCAATGAGCTCCTCGTCTGAAACGACTTCGGACCACTCGAGGACGCGGGGCTCGGGACCTCCTCATAGCGGCGTATACACGTATAAGATGAAGGTGCAAGGCGTATATCGGCAGCAGGAGCATGCGGCGGTAGTCGGTGCACACGCCGCGCGCAGGAAATTCAATTTTTCGCGCTCGGTACGAGTGGTGGAGGCGACGAGGGGGCGGAGGAGAAAGGTAGAAAGAGAGGGAAAGAGCGACTCGTCGGGCTGATATAAAAATACGCGTATATCTAAGCGCACGTAGGAGCAAGAGGGCCGTATAAAAGTGACAGTGAGTGTAGGTAAGATCCCCCGTGCGCGCCGTACATAGAGGAGAGAGAGAGAGAGAGGGACTCCATAAGGTTAGCTTATGTTCTTTCGTGCTATTACAGAGCTACCCCGCGCGCGTAGAAATAAAGCCTCACGCGTGCTCGTCCACAATACTAACGCACGCCTTTGCTCCACCCCAGACTTTCCTTTCTCTTATTCGCTCGTTTTGCCGCGACCGCACCGCTGCTTCCTCTACAAAAGCAGCTCTTTTGCGCGCTCTCCTTCTCTTCTTTCCTCTCTTTCTCCCTTTACACTTACCTCGGACTTCGCGATTGTCTTATACTTTTTTTTTACTTTCTTAAAGGGGATAATGGTGACATGAGAGATTTCTAAATTTTGGCGAGAAATATTTGCTCAAGTTCTACATATAACTCTTAAAAACCGAGATATTACAATTTTTAGATGTGCTAGTTGTATTTTTCAGCTTTCCATTTTCAGAAGCTTGTTAAGTGTAATGTAAACCCGTCAAAATAATGAAGATTTATTATCGATTTGAAATTGTCAATAAATTTAGAGATTTTAATATTATCGTTTAATAAGACGAACAAAATCTCTTGCTAAAGTTCACCAAGTTATACAGTACATAGAATATCTAAAAATAATCTTTCAGGAACAGCGTTGTCAAGATCCCTTAATTATAGCTCATCACGATTATTATCGCTGAATCTAGAAAACGTAGGAGCTCCATAAAACTCTCATTCTTTATTCATGGCAGTCTACAGGCAACTATAACAAGGCCAAGATCGCTTTTATCGTAAATTCAAAAGCTCTAAAATTCTACTAGATCTCTGACATAATAGAGCAGCCAGGGATGAAGCGCATCGGCAGATTAAGGAGGCTAGAGTGAGTTATTGCTGTGATCGGCTTTTCCGCCCCACTGATCCGCAACTTGTGCGGAAGAAACTCCGCGGTCTGAGCTTAATATCGTTCCAAAGAAAGGTGGAAACAACAATTTTTACCAAATCAATTAAACGAGTATTTTCAAGTATACGCAAATTCGTTCGATTCAAGAAATTATTTGCACTTTTTAATATAATATCCTCAGTTCTTTTATATGTTCATTTTCGATCTTTGTAAACATTTTGATATGAAGTAAAAGCTGGATCAATCCAGAAATATTTATGTGGGAGTAAATAAATATATTATATTTGTGGCTTCCATCGAAATAACAACTTATCTCCACTTATCATGATTTCGAGTAAATCGAGTTTTTAGTTTCGTATCGGCGTTTTAAATCAAGACAAATGAGATTAAATGCAACAACACTGCATCTATATGAATACTATTAAATAACATGTTATAGTAACTAGACCAAATAGCGTGCATGTCGTATAGAAAACGACTTTCACTTATGTGGTTATTCCAGGAATAAACAAAATTTTCAGTGTATTTACGTGGGTTTTCATGTCTTAATGGCAATTTATTGTTTTTTCGGTAACTATTATACGTGATAAATATAAACTATCGCTTACGAGAGATTGTACCGGCAAATATTTGTACACTTTCTAATACACGTACCTTGCTCTGGGTACACTTATAAGAATAAGGAACTTCTGTCTCTCTTGGTGGAAAAGTGAAGTTGTATCGTTTTTCCAGGATATTGGATGAAAAAGTGGAGTTATATGGTTTTTTAAAATTGTTCTAAAAAAAGTAGAGTTGTGATTTTTCCGGGAGTATTCTTTAAAAAAATGGGAATACGTGGTTATTCCGAGAAAATGATGAACAAAATAGAGTCATATCGTGTTTCCTTGTGTTGATTCAAGACAACAAGTGCACTTTCGTAATTTCTGTCACGATTACGTGATAGAGGACTGTTCGAAGATAATAAATAAGGCATAAAACTTGTTTTAAAAACACGTCACTCACGTGGTTTTTCTGGGAAGCCAGAAACCAGAAGCTGGCTATTTTCTAGTCAACTTTATGGCTAAAGACAAACATTCCTTGTATTTCATAATTCATATACCAATCCAAAATAAATTCGAGTATTTACACTTCATAAAATATGTATTTTATTCCACACTCGACCAAAATGGCCACCTTTCGCCCCCAAAAATCGTAAAATAATATTATTTATTTTGTAATAAATCCATGAAAATAAAGGCTGCATAAAATAATAAAGAATTTTAATTATAAAATAAAGGAAATCTTTATTTATATACTTATCATAAATATACACAGATTTACAAAATGTACGTGGCGGCCCCGCTTTTCATAGTCAAAAGGTAGCCATGGAACGAAAGTAGATTTTTATCTTGGGTGGTTACTGCTCGCGGGAAAAATCTGTTACTACTTTCGCCCCTTGTTACATAATGTACTATTTAGTAATAGTAAAGCTTTTAGATGAATTATATTATTTTTGCATTACAATTTTTGCTAAAAAAGGTACTTATTTAATTAACACGTTAGCTATAAAATATGGTTAATTTTCTACCAGGGTATACATTTACCTTTAGTTCGGTACCTATTAGAGTTTAACGATTTTCCTTATAATTATTTCTCTTTCGTGTTTCTTACTACGTATACTTTCTTTAAATATTCATTCTGTCTCATAGGTTTTCAATTTGGAAACCGCTAGAATAGTATGCATTTTTATTATTTAATTGTCGAAGAAGAATCACAAGACAAATAAATTCAGGTACATATATGTAATACTTACTAATTTTGTTAACGGTTATAAAAACGCATAAAATTTCTTTTTTTTTTTGCTTTCGCCTCCGCGACGTTTTATTGTGCGCCTTTATTTACCTCATTCCCCCTTTAATTTACTCAGCTCTCCAGTTCTCCCTCCCTCACTTCTTATATCCCCGATAGTCTTCTTGTTTTCCGCGAGCATATCGCTGGACAACTGCCTATATATCGAGGGGGCCCACCACGTCGTTGCGCCGAGGCGACGTCGTCGGCGGCAGGCGGCGTACGTGAGCTCGGACTAATTTGGGGGATAAGGCGTCGAGTTATTGGTCATTCGCCGGCGTGCGCGCACCGAACGTAAATGGATCCGCCGGAATCCGACGCCGTTGCTGCCGCCACGCGCCTGTACGCTCCGCCACCTGCAACACGCCACCGTCGACATCGTCGCCGTCGTCGTTTCCTCGTTACGCGCCGTCCTCGCGCGAAGCTAGTTCTCTCTCCCACTCTCTTCTCTCCCCGGAGTATGACGCACACGCGTTATGTGCGCTGCTAGCCAAGGGATATATACGCGCGGGAGAGCTGAGCGCGCCATTACGCTCTCCTTTTTGGCTTTCTTTCGGGCCGCCCCCCTTTCTTATGCGCGCGGCTAGATAAATCTCCGATGGAGTCCGGGTCGTCTGCGCTGAAAAGAGATTTAGAGACGCTATTAACTGCGTAGTATCTTTTTGCGACTCATAAAACGAAATGCATACGCGCGGGGACGAGGGATTCGCACGCGAGCACGACAGAGAGAGAAAGAGAGACAGGGCTTTTTGTCCGACGGCGTGGTCGGAGGGTGCGAGGCGAAAGGAATCTGGGTTGTATATAAGGTAAGGATAATTGTTATAAATCTTGGGTAGAGACGGGGGCTTCGTGTATTTATTTGGTAGTTTTGAGCTTTCGGCCGCCGAGAATGACAAGAAAGTGCTTGAATTATTGCAAGAATTATGGGAACTCTTGTTTGTCATTATACTTTTATTTCTACATATAGGTTTCAAAAAAGTATAATGTATGTATCTCCATTTGAAGATAATACCAAAAGTAAATATCAGTCTCATTTGGAATATGTTTTTCATTCTCGTTATAATAATATAATAAATCTAAGAAAGCACGTTTAGATACTTTGCCCACAATTATATCGATAGCTGAAGACGAGAAATTTGTATTTATAATTCGAATTTAAAAATAATAAATAAATCAAATACAAATTTTATTTTGACGCATTTTAAGTTCAAAAAGTTCATAGTTCTTCGAAAAACCGCTGATCTCGCTTCTTTTTCGATTTTCCACCGAAAAGTTTACTTTGCTGACGAAAACTAGATATCCCACAGTGCAATCTGCAAACTATTCATTTATCCCCCCCAAAAATGTTACAAAATAAACAAACTAACGTGGCTTGCTGACATACTGGATTTAACGCTGTTCAACCCATCGCGCGCACGGGGCGGATGGTATTTTCACGAGCGCGCGCTTCTGCGCAATGTGTTTTGTTGACTTCGAAATTCCGATTTTCCAGTGCTGATTGGCGCGTCGATGCGCGCATGTATACTGGCTATACGTCGATGCGCACACGAGGCATCGAATACGTAAATATTGCCGACGTTTATAGGAATTCACGTCTCGTACATTTTCGCGCACGCGTTCGCCTCACACTTAGAACCCATGAGTCGAACGTGTGCTCACGAACGTGTGCACATACGTGCATGCGCGCTCCAATGCCGGTCCAGAGAGGAGTAGAGACACAGAGAAAGAGGAAAAGAGTGGAGAAGAAGGTATGGGAGCGAGAGGTGCAACTTTCGCGGTTGCCACTGCAGAGAAGCGACTATCCTTTGGTGTACCATCCACTATAGGAATTTTTTTATTTATTTATACGTCGGGTTTACTTATAGACTATTTCTCTTTGCATATAAAGTAAGAGCTTTTACTTTTACCCTTCTCTATATTGCGGAATATTTTCAACGCATACGCACAATATGCTAATAAATTGACTTCATTATTTCTTTTACATACATTTTGGAGTATGACATACTGGTTATTCAGATGAAACATATACATATTTTGTCTTTGTACTTGCAATACATTGCATCGATAAAAATAATATTGGCAAATGCAACTAAAGCCTGAAAAACATTTATTACTTCAATTACTTAAATCATATATGACTTTGCTTTTTTTTAGTATTTTTTAATATATAATATTTTACTATTTACTATGCAGGTTCATTTATATTCAAAATTATTACTGCTCGCCTTACAAGAATAGCTAATATTCTTCTGGATTTTTCCTTAACGACGTAGCTTCATATCTTTACTCACTTTGGAATCTCAGCGCACTTCAAAAACTTCAATCTTGCTTTTCAAACTTTAAATCGGGGGAAAACCGAAAAAGCGTCGAGTACTCTCTCTCCTCTCTCTCTCTCTCTCTTTCCTCTCTTCAAAGTGTAACGAAAAGCATGCACTTCCGAAAGTGCCGAGAGAAAATCCAGCCCGGCGTGTCGCTCGCGCTAGTAGCAAAGATACCGAAAAGAAGTCTGCTCGCAGGCTCGCGATCTCGGGAGATAGAGGCGCGAGGAAGGGACGAGAAAGAGGGAGAGAGAGCAAGCAAGCAACGCCGGACTGTAGTTGAGGTGCATTATTAAAGGACCTTCTCCCCTCTCCTGCCGCCCACCCCTTTCTTTATCCGTCCACGCTACAACTTTTATTTGCACTTTTATTTCCCCCCAAAACGCGTTACGGGCCGCGCCAGCCCTACCGGTATCCATTTCCTATGCATTGAATTGAATTCAGCAGGCGAGAGAGATAGCGCGAAGAAGAGAGACATGGAGAGAGAGGGGGGGAGAGATAAAAAGAGAACTGGAAAGATAGTGTGACGGTATACGAGCGGAGCAGTGACCCGTGCGCACGCATCGGTCTGTGGGCTCTGGACCGGTCATTACGAGTTACGAGTTACGAATTACGAGCGCGCCGGAGTAACAAGTATGAATGATAGGTGAAGTGACCGGGAGGGAGGGCGGGTTGCTTGTTCCCTATTTTCCTTTGTTCTATTGTTACTGAGATATGAGCACGCCGTAAAGTCGATTTTCTAAACATGTATTAGGCACTTACAAATAAAACGACATCTTCATTGTTTATGAAAAAAGTATTTTATTAGATTAGAAGTATTCTTCTAAAAAAGTTTTTTTAATTTCAAATATAATATTTCTCTATTTTTCAAAAAATACAATAACATAAAAAGTCAAGGGGAAACCACGAGTGACAAAACATTTATAAACGTTTGGTATTTGTATTAACTTCGCGTGAAACCTGAATTAATTGTCTACCAGAGAGAATATCACCTCTGTAGAGCATGGATCTTAATGAAGCTCAAGGGGCTGTTTTCTCCTACCAAATAATGAAGCCCTTAACCCATAATTCATTTTAATGGACTCTAGTTTCTGAGATAATTGCTATTTAACTAAAATATGCAAGTTGCGAAATACAGTCTGACATTGTCTATATAAAGAAAAAGTAAAGCAAAGACTTAAGCATGATAATTTTTATCCATAAATGAAATGTACCTTTTATAATATGCAGATATTGAAATAAAAATATTGTCGTGCTGTATGTTATTAAATAAATTATTACTTTTATGTACGTACAAAATTAGTATTTCATTTAACTTGCAAATTATTCTCTCGGATATTACACATGCAGATAATAGTGATTGTAAATGAAAAGGAATAGGCTTCCTGCGTGACTCCCTTTGAAAAATTGAATAGGTGTAATTAGCTCAAAGTCCCAGAATAGTAGCTTGAAGAAATGTTCAGTGTGCGTAAAACGCAATAAAATATATTCTTCAATAATTTAGGAGAGAAACCGACAAATATTAAACATTTATAAGATTCAAATGTTATTTTAAGCCCACCTATTCGAAGTCATTAGAATTAAAATATATATAATATATATAAATAAATAAATTTAAATATGTATTAAGTTGTGGTACTCGTGTAACTGCTGAAACGCAAGAGTAAAACTTTTTACCGTGTGAGTTTTATACCAATTCACACCAATAAATTCTGGTCACATTATCAACTACTTTCTGCTTTTCAATCCTTATCAATCCCATTCAGTTTTAGGATGGACGCAGTTAAAAGATATTGCAGCTTGTTTATTGCTATTACAAAGACAAGATTTCCTGAGGAATTACAGCTTTGCTTTACGATCGGTTTATAGCTGTTGCAGCTAGATTTCGACGAAATTCAACTTTATATTTAGTGGTCGAAAACAAAACTTGTTCTGAAATTAAACTATTCCGTATTATATAAAGTAATAACAGAAACAAGTAAATCCACTAATGCATGCCTATACGGCAACATATTTCCTGACTAGTAATCCACACGAAACAATGTATCCCCCGCTAGTACGTCGATACACTGTGTCTGTCAACCTCAATTATCGTCTCCACTCTCGCTCTCTCCCCTCTGCGAGCTAACAAATGGGATAGTTCCAAAAATACGACATCCTTACGCGACGACTCTGCACGAAAGCGAATGATGAACCAAAGAGCCGACACGCGCACACGAAAAAGAGAGCAAGAGCGAGGGCAACTACCTAGACGAGACGCGACGGTAAATATATTTCGCTCGGAGATAATGAAGTCAACAATAATAACGCGGGACACACGCGCACGCGCGCTATATTTATTCCGGCGGGGGCTATAGCAGCGATGTGCACATATGTGCCTCTGCATTTATGCCGGTTTACATATTGCGAGTGCCCGGCGGCGGCTGCTGCTGCTCGTTCGCCACTTTGGCGTATTCGAGGAGGCGGCAGCGAACGAGACGCACCCGGGGGTATATAATGGAACAGCGGATGTAACTTGTCTTATAAGTGGCGCCATTTTGCCCCGCCTGACCCAATGTCTGCGCGCAGTTATGACAGGTATTAATTTCGTCTTAGAGCTGCTCTGTAGAGCGCAATGCCAGTGGAACGATGAAGATTGGAGGTTTTAATAGATGTTAGTTGGTATCTTCAGAGAAGTTATATATTGTGTTTTTTCATTTTTAACTTACCTTCGTTCAACTTAAATTATACTATCAATATATCAAATCAATATAATTCAAACAAAAGATTATATAATGAATTAGCGTTGTCAATTTCTATTCTATTTGATATGCTATACAATTTGTAATTAATAGAAAAGATCGATTATTTCATTTTATGATTATATTAATAATCTACAAATACGTGTATAATTAGTAATAGCGATACAGGATTTTTCTCTGCTAAATTAAATGAACAAACTGTAAATATAACTTTTTACATTTTTATTATGTCAGACTTTTGATACTTAAAATTATTGCACACAATTAATTTATTGGAAATTACATTCAGTCACAACGGATCTTAAACTTAAAACGTAATGTATAATGAAAATGACAATGAACATTCATTTAGGAACTTCATTATTTTTATCATGATTTGTAAACTAAGAAGAATATGATTGATGATAGTCTTATCCTCAAATGATGTTTACGTCTCGATATTGATTATCACAACCAACTAATGTTACGAACTTTGAGTCGCTTGACTTACACTAATGCCTTTTGCACTGTTTATTAAGGCTGGTGCAAGTTTCATCAATGCGAACCTCGGCCTGCAATTAACCAAAAAAGCTAATATTAGTCACGATAATTTTATTTGTCTGACTCTACTAGCATTATTTTAATAAATATTAGTTATGTTAATTAACGTATGCATAATTGAAATAACCTACGAAATTAAAGACAGCCGACGCTTGAAGCATCTCCCAGACTTGAGTAGAAATCCAACGGGGCATCGTTTCCTGGGCTCAGGATTGCCCACTGGTCTTTTCGCTCCATCGGGCTTCGTCTCGTTTTCCACGTTGGCGCTCGTTGTTATTGCCACGCTAGCCTCGCTCGAAGCTTCCTGCTGTATCTTCTCACCTTCGACTTTATTCGCGTTGTTAACGCCCTCGATGATCTTAGTTTCATCAGCGCTTGTGTCATTTATCTTCACCAGAATTATCGTGGAGTTTGCAGTCGGTGAATCGTTCGAAGAAACGATGATTGTGGTTGATGCAGGTGCAGGAGCTTTCGTGGCACCAGATTCTTCATTAGCGACTGCGGTAGCAGATGCTGTTGTGCCAGATGCATCCGAGGAATTAAGGTTTGTACTGGCGGTAGTTGAGTCGGCGGACAGGCTGCTGCTGCTGCTGCTGGTGGTACTTGGAGGCTTACTGGTCGTTGGCTTCGACGATGGTTTTATGGTGAAGTCATTGTAGTCGTAAGCGTAATCATAGTTCTGAAAGATAATTTATGATTTATAGTCAACATTTGGCGACTTTAGTTGTTTTTTTTTATTATCATGTATGTATACTTTTTAAAAATGAATAAGTTAAAAATCGTTCACTTATGAGAATAAAAAAAATCTCTACGGATACTTTAGTGAATATTCAACTGTTGAAGCAGTCGAATAACATTTTTACTGCCTAATACTTTACTATGTCTAAAAATAACTGAATATTCACTCAAGAATTAGTCGATTTTTTCTGTTGTTTGCACGAGTAAACGACTTTTCAATTATTCATTTTTAGAGAGTGCATTTTATTGTTGATATACTCATAAAAATAAGAAAAATTTTATTAAAGCAAAAGAAATTAATTAAAAGAATACGACTGAACTTTTTTGAAAGTGTTGTTTATTTTTCTTCTTATAAATTGTCTTTTGCATACAAAATTATTCATAATTATATACGCTTTAAGATTCAATTATTTGACTAAAAATGGAAATCGTTAGTAGTTTCTTGAAATGAATTTGATAGGTTCGGACTTTGTTCGTAAGAGTTCAAACCTATCAAATTTATTTGAAGATTCAATTATGTTTGAAAACCTGAGGATTCGTTTTCGAATTTGGCTCTAACCTTACCCAAAACACTCTTTACGGAAATAAAAATACATCGAGCCTATTATGCAATACAAATCATTGCATGTAGTAACTCACCGTATAATCTTCCAGCATGTCTGAATCAATGAGAGCCACGATCTGCACATCCTTCACGTCAATCTGCACATTGACTTTACCCTCTTGTCTCTGATCGTACGTAGCAGTCGGCACCGACCTCGCTACCGTCGATCCAACAATCGCCAAAAGCGCCAGCACCCCTGCGACTTTGTAATCCATGTTCTCCAACTACACGTGTTACGACTCTCAGATGTGATACTCGACTTGCAGAAGCGTGACCGATGCCCGCGGAAGTCACGCTAAAAATGAGAGAGCCGGGTGCCGTGGTAGGCACCTTTCTTCTCTCCCTCTCTTACTCTCTCTCTCCCGTTCTCTCCAGCAAAGCCAGGGACCGGTAGTCCCGATAAAACAAGGGGAAGAGCCGGCAGCTCCATTACCGTGCGTACGTGTATTCACGCGGAGAGCGAGAGAGAGAGAAGCGAAGAGAACCGGTATTAGGAGAGCGAGAGAAAGAAGTGCTCGCCGGGCGAACGGCCGAGTTGAGAGGACGTTGGCCCCTTGGCAGAAGTGTGTATATCGTTTGCTCTCACCTGGACTCCGTGCGACGCGCGCGTCATCTTCTTTCTCCCCTGTGGTATGCAATCCTCGTGCGCTCAAGGTCAAGGACGCCCTGATACCGGGAAGGGAATGTATATTATGTGCTGCACCGCATGTGATGTAAGTGCTACTCTCCCGCGGGGATGTTGCTGCACGCGCGACAGCATTGCTTTTGTTGCGAGCGATCGCGTGCTCTTGATAGAGACGTATGCTTGGTCGTCGATGTGGATGTATTAGGCTTTTTGTGAGAGCTCTCGAGGTGTGTTTCGGGTCGTTGCCTCGTGATTGGAATAATAATGCCGCGACGACGATGGTGATGATGATGACGGGTTTGGTTAATCGAGATATATGTCTGTGATAATTGGACTAGGTGTTTACTGCCTCCCCCCTGATTCCTAGTATTTAGATAATACGCCTCCATTTATGCATACTATGTTTAAATTGTAAATAATTGCTGCGAAAAAGTACTTGTAAAATACTTTGCGAGAATCAGTTAAAGGGAACTCATATTAGTATTTAATAACGTTACAAGACTAATTTTATTTGAATAATTTAATAAAGAGGCAGTACAAGAGTGATTTTATTATCGTAATGTTTCAACTATATAACGAGAATTATGATCAGTCAATCAGTCAGAATGAAATATTGGTATATTTGGGATGAAATGAAATATACGTGACCGTTATAACATAAGAAACGTGATCTGCGCATTTTAATTTTATAATCTTTAAAAACAGGTGTGGCTAAAGAACAGTTAATCAAAGAAAAGCGATGTTGTTAAAACCTACTTCTTTAGCAAACCATTTAAACTTATTTGCCTTTGATATATTCAACTTCTAAATATATTTTCAAGAACTCAAAGAAGTTAAAAAGCAGACAATCGTATTTTATTGTTTTGTTTACTGATAAAGTATTTGAGTGATTATGGAATGCATAATTTTGTGATATAATTTATGCATATTTCATACATTATGAATATTGTGTATTCCAAATCATATAAATATTTCAGTTACCACGGGCAGAGTCATGTTTTTCTTTTTTTTAGAACAAATTTAGACTAGCAGTACATACCGTTATTGAGGTCTAGCATTTTTACACGTACTTGTTGAATTAAAATGTGCGTGATTTGAAAAAGTAGAGGTTACTTCCAGTGTAATGCAGCGGTCATGAGTATAAGCTAGGTTGCTTTTATATCGAAATCTTATAACACTTTGGGTAATCCATCAGACGGCCGAAAAGTCCCGTATTGAGGCAAGCGAGGTTGTTGACTCTTTCGGTTTCACCTCTGCCTTACGTTTTTTAACTCGATGCAAAACCAGTCTTGAATGTGCATATTGACGCTTTGGTAATAAATTTTTCAAGCCGTCATGAGTCGCCATGTTCAAATATAACGGAGACAATACTTGTTTAAGTTAAAAAAGAAACTGTACATCAGAGCACAATAATAGAGTAGATTACTTCCTAGTTATAGGTATAAAATATTTAGTTGCCAACATGGGATTTATTATATTTTATTAACTGTATTGAAACTTTTGTTTGGTCATATTATATGTCACATAAATTTATTCTTGACACTAACGTGTCAAATGAATTTAAACAATACATCCAATTTACAAAAAGAACAATATATACACACTTCCAGTATAAAACTTGATTAAGAAAATAGCTTTATTTTTGGCGAGAAAACTTTTAGGTAAAAGTGCAGCTTACACTCCAGAAAAGACTGTTTACAACAAAAACTAACAAACACAGCAGGGAGCAAGAAAAGTGCAAACAACGATTTTCGCAAGCAGCATTGGTAATACGATGTCGCAGCGAAAAACGGGGTGACCCGAAAATTGGTCCGGTTCAACGTGCCGGGCAATTCCATTTTCAAAATTGGAAAACCCCCTCTCTTCTCTCCTTCAAAGAGATTTTTCCAAAAAACAATATCGGTAAAATTTGACTTGCATCCCGCGAGCGCGTAGGGCGGCACGCAAGGCTCATCGACATTCGTAACCGCGGCGCATGTGTCTGCACTCTGCACCGATCGCTTCATGGTAGCTTTTTCTCTCTCACGCGCTCTCTCTTATATCTACCCTCTATCGCCGCGCCCCCGCGCATGAAGAGAGGAAGCTTTTACGTATTCAATCGCGTCGGTGGCACGCAAAACTTCCGACGCGCGGCCTCTCACGGTCGAGGAGAAATTACTCGAGCTATACTCGCGCCGACGACGACGACAACGACAAGGACGACGCGATGCGTCCCGGCCCATATTAAACGGCTTTCATCAGCAAAGTTGGAACAATTTATCAGACTTAGGGTGAAGTATGACTAATTAGTTATCTCACCTCGTCATTATACCAAGCCCTCGCACGAAACTGTTCGCTCTCCCTCCCTCTCTCTCTCTCCTTCTCTGTGTCTCCCTCCCTCTCTGGTGTGCCGTTATTCGCGACCGCGATCGCCCGCGTCTGTGAAACTTCTCGGTTTCAAGGCGTAAGGCTCGTGAAAGACACCCTCGATCAACGCCTTTATTCTACGCCCACCCATCCTCCCCCAGCCAGCGCGTCCGCAAATGTATATCCCGACGAGTTTCATTAGACGGCACACTGGGAATCAAGTCCGCCTGAGCTTGTAGCTATTTCAAGTTTCAGAATCGCTTCTTGTTCGAAGGGTGATCCCTATATATAAGTTTACCCGACTTTTGAGTTAACTCTAATAAGATAGAGAGCTGAGCAACACGGTATGTTTTGTTATTTTTGCTGGGAAAAAGTATCTTTGCAACATTTTATCGTTTCTTAGCGTTATTCGCTGATACTCTGTGTTTGCATAATAATAAAGTAGTTACAAAAAAATTACAGTAACATAATTTATATACATACACTTTAAAACAAAATTGAATAAATAATATAACTTTTTATTTGTGTTAAGATTGGCGATTTTCAGGATAAAAACTCGGATATTATCGTGAATCTTTGTTACTGTGCTCAAAAAATCAATGCATAAGCTTTCACAGTTAAAAAGCACAATAAAAATTCGTTCTGAAACGTATATAAACGGTCATTCTTTATGTAATAGCATATGCATAAATTTCAAAAACCAACGATTTCATAACGTTCTCTTAAAAAAATGAAAACTATATACGCTCCTACGAGCATTTATACGCTACCAGGGCATTAAACGAGGCATTTATGCTTCCACCGTGCTCTCGAAGGCATTAGCGCGCGAGCGAAAATACGTATCGGAAGTTTCTGCGAAGCAAACGAGAAATTACGGCATTGCGTGGCGACACCCATGCTTGCGTTCGCGCAAGCACCGACCGCACGTGCAAAAGTACCCCCGTGACGCGCGCGCGCGCGTGTATGTGTACGCGTGTAAAAAAAACAGGAAACACAAGAGCGCGTGCTCACAGGAGAGAGAGAGAGAAAAAAACGAAGAGGGAGGGAGAGAAAGTCGTAAAAGGGCCTAATCAAGGGTGTCGAGAGCTTTTGCGGTGTGTCCGGCTCTCTCGTGCTTGCAGCAGGACACGCGCGCTCGCTCGTTTATGCTGTATATATATACACGCACAGCCGGCGTTTACGGTGTTTATCATGTTTATGGGGCATAACGCCGCGGGTAGTTCGTCCCTCTCGCTCTTGCTGCTGCTCGCCTAGACTCATAGTCCTAAAATTAAGAGGCTGAAAGCCGGCGCTGCAAGCTCGCGCGCTCGATCTTACACACGAGGGCGGCTAAGCGACTTCGTGCCTCGTGTCGCGCGCCGAGGATTCGACGTGACGAGGTGATCACATTTTTCTCCTGCCTCTCCACCCTCAAGCGCCCGTCAATATTCTCGCGGCTACGTTGATGGCCGCGCGAAATGACCGGCTGCTTTAGCTTGTTTGCGAGGGGAGATTTCGAACGGATTTCAGGAAAAACATTGACCAACAATTTTCGAGAAAAATAAAAGGAAACACTGGATTAGTAAAACAATAATATGAAAGAGTGATCGGTGTTTGGCAAGGATTCATCTAATTAAATTAAGCATTTTTAGCATGAAAATATGCTTGATATTCTGATAAAAATAATTTTTATACCCATAAAGTCGTATAAGCTTCATTCATCAATATACGACTCATTTATTTTGTACATGATTTCTGTATATAGAGTGACTTCACCAGTGGTGGAACAGGCACCAATGAACGAACATTTTCTTTAAATGTATGAAAATACCAAACTTTCTATGAATTGTTTAGCTAACATGACGATCATTTTCGAATCCTTGAACATTTTTATTTCATTTTAAATAAAGATTCTGCATAAAAGAAATTATCTTATTAAGAATAAAATCATAAAATCGTCGCTATCAAGTGTTCATATTCACTGGCGATAAATTCATTCACTAGTGACACATATTTAGCTGCTAAGATTACGTGTTCATTCACTGGGTTTTAGGAGATATTTATAGATTTTTATTAAATAAAATTTTTACTTTGATTCTTTATTCAAATTTTTCTCACCGACGTAAAGTTTGAACATTTTAGAATATAAATTTCAAAAGGGTTTTACATTTAATCCATTTTTAAACCACTTTATCAAATAACAAAAATTACAATTTCCTTATTCGTTCATTCACTGGTAAAGTCACCCAAATTTTTATTTTCATAATGTATACAACATATTTACGCATTTATACATATAAACATGCAATACCAACATACATACAAAAATAATTAAACTCTTTAAGTTTCAACCAAACGCAACAGGAAGCTTTTCACGATACCCGGCACAGAGCTGGGAAAAATTAAAATCATCTTTTGAAAAGCATAATACATATGCATCGCAGCCACCCTATTCAGTTTATTTCATCTGCCTTTGAGCGGCAAAGCCGATTGAAACTCACCGCATCCACGTATATATATTATTCATCCAAAAAGTAACATCAAAAGCCGAAAAAGGAAGATCCTCGAAAAAAGTGAGCGAGATCGAGAGACACACGGCAGTTGCGAAGGAGGAAACGCACTGGCGCGGCTCGGAAAAAGAAACGAGACGCAGCAGAGACGAGAGATCGCGGGCGCTTGCCGCAAACAACGATTTATGCGAAAGCTCCCCAGGAAGCGTCCAATCCGATGCGTGCGCGCGGAGATGAAAAGTGCGCGCCGCGCGAAAGAGAATGGCGAAGGTCCCTGCGGAGCAGCGCGGCGGACCCCGGGCTTTGCCTCCCTTCGAGCACACGCGCGAATATAACTTTTTGCCCCGGCAAGTAGAAAAGGTCGAGCTGCGTCGGACGCGCGGGCGCCTCGTTGATTGAATCGTGGAATAAATTCGCGCGCGAGCGACACGGCAAATTGAATAACTTGAAAGAGTTGAGGCGGACTGCGCACTCGGTTGTCTCGACTAGACGGAGCGCCAGTCGATTCCATGGGAATGGAGAGGTGGGTATATAGGACGTAAGAAGCGCCAGATGGAGTTGCTGGTATGGAGGACGTGCAATGACGAGTGGCTGAATGGGGCGCATCGTTATTCGCTACGCGAGCTCTCTTCGTCTCCGTGCAGAGCGTCGGGATGCGGCAGGAGACTGCATCGATTTTTCGCCGGGAGCAATTTGTGCGCGCGCGAAGTTTCTTTTCGGTTTCGCGCATTTTGAAAGTTGTGAGAGCTGTATCTCGGGTGCGCCAGGCTGCAGAGGAAAGAAATCGATGACTCACGTCTTCATCAATTCAGTCGGGACGATTTGCGAAACACGCCTCTGCGATGGTTCATTAAAGCTGACTGGGTTCTCGGGAATGCAGTGAAAAATGTTATCGTTTGTATTGTAATCCTTTAGACGAGGTTTAGAGGTAGATGTTTTTTGTCGTTTATGTAATGTGTTACGTAAATATACGCTTGCAGTGATATATTTCAACGACTTCCTATTGAACATTTACGATCTTTTAATCTGCGTTTCTTTCAAATATCGACAAATTTTGAAATTGATATTCTTTTAACGCAAAACTGCAACTCTATGGCTTCCCGGAAAACAGACTTAAGTGACGTGTTTTTTCTAAATCGGTTTTATGCCTTATTTCTTATCTTCGAACAGTCCTCTATCACGCTATCGTGACAGAAATTCCGAAAGTGCACTCCAGAGTCAACACATGGAAAAATGCTAAAACTCAATTTTTTTCAATATTTTCCCGAAATAACCACTTATCTTCATTTTTTTTAGACTAACTCCTGAAAAAACCACATAAAGATACTACTCCACTTTTCCTATAAGAAAAAACGACTTTCCTTATTCTAATAAATGTACCCATAGCAAGATATGTGTATTAAAAAGTGTATACAGATTTTCCCCTACTAGTTCCCGTGAGCGATAGTTCATATTTATCATGTATAGTTAACGAAAAAACAATACAATTGCCATTGAGGCCGGAAAAACCACCTTAACTCCACTGAAATTTTTGTTTCTTCCCGGAATAACCACGTAAGTGAAAGTCGATTTCTAAGTCATGAACGCTATTTGGTCTAGCCACTACAGTAAAAAATGTTATTTGGATTACTATTCATAGACGCAGTGTTGCATTTAATCTCATTTGCTTTGATTTATAACACCAATGCGAAACTGAAAACTCAATTTACTCGAAATAATGAAAGGTGGAGATAAGTCGTTATTCCTAAAATCCACAGATATAGATGTAAAAATTGTTACTAATAAGCCCCCTAGATCTCTTATTTATTTTAAAAATCTCTTATTTATGCTAAAAAATGAAGATCGCACTTGAAAAAAATGAGAAAGAAAATGTTTAAGCCGTGCCTAAACTACAAAACGTGTTCAGTTCACGTATACGCGTTGTACTTAATCTAATGTATTTCATTTCTTATCTATATTTAACAATAACTTTAAATGGTTTAACTATGACATTTTTTCATGTAGAATTCGACGTAGACCCCGAATCTTTAGTTATTTTGGACCAAAACTCACATATATCAGCGTAAAAGGCCTTTTTACGTCAGTTGAAGGTAGTTTCTTGACGATTTTATGCATGAAAGTATCCTTTACGCTTGTTAAAACTCTTGTAATTAAAAAAAGTAATCTGTAAGTAAAATTCGACGTAGAATACGAATCTTTACTTATTTTCGTCCAAAACTTGCATGTCATAGGGTTAAAGGCACTTTTACGTCAATTAAAGGCAGTTTTTTGATGATTTTTTTGCATAAAAGTGCTGTCTAAGCGCTTACGAGCTTTACAACCGATAACAAATTATGTATATTGCGTAAGGTATCCCTCATTTCCCAATTTTTTTTAATCGGTGCTGTCGCCCCCTCGATCGAATATTTTGTCAAAAAAAGTTTGCCGCTTTGCAGAATTTTTTTGGAGGTCATTAACATGTGCCTGTTAAACGTCGACATTTTCCATTTAAATAAAATGGGGATTTTACGTATTTTTGTATTTTGAGTTTATCTACGTTAAAATCCAATGTATCAATACCTTTGCACTGGAAAAGCTCTTTTTTTGTAACATATTTACATACTCAAAATTTATTTTGGGCCAAAAAAGAAATGTGAAAAACTGGAAGCTTCTAAAATAAAGTATCAAACCAGCAATGTATAATAACTAAAAGTAGCTAATTCATCGAAGTAAAAATATTATTACAGAAAATTTAGAAAATTTAAATTAAAATTTTTTTTTTTTAATTTAAATTTTACAAAATGTGCAATTACTCATATATCCGATCGCGGATAAGTTCTCTATAAAGATAACATTACGTTTGCTGTTCGAAAAGTTTAATTTGATGGTATTTTCAAATAGGATTGAATTATATCTCTCTATTTTTATTAATTGTAAAATGCGTTTAAATAATGTAAATTGCTGATAAAAATTTTACTTTTAAAAAAATATTTTGCACGTTTATAACTATAAAATATAACAAAATATTTCAATTTCAAATTTTGCAGCAAATTTTAGAAATATTTATACTAATTTTTTAGTTATTATACATTGTTAGTTTGACACGTTATTTTAGATGCTTTCAGTTCTTGAAATTAGTTTTTTGGCCAAAAATAAATTTTGAGCATGTAAATATGGTACAAGAGAAAAGCTTTTCAAGAGCAAAGATTTATAGGAGGTTCGCGTTTACCTCTGCTCGCGCAGGGCACGAGGAAGTAGTCCCCCCGCCCTGTGCACGCGGCTCCCCTCACCGTGCATTCTGACTCTCACATGTCAACGAACTCGATCGTTTTGCTTCCTCAAAGAGAAATCTTTGTAATGGTGAAAAAAATTTTTGAAATAAAAAATTTTGAAAAACATGTTTTAAGACTTTTGGCACGAAAATCCGTCGTTTTTGAGCAAAACAAATTTTCGTGTCTGTATATATATATGTGTGTGTGTGTGTGTGTGTGTG